>BKZX01025098.1:32233-52887 GCA_014362285.1 Fagus crenata | reverse complement strand
CTTTTTCTCAAATCTTGTCCCAGTTCGTGCGCGTTTTTGACCTAGCTCCCGATGTCGGATTTTGACGTTCTTGGTACCGTCGGAAAGCTTGCGCTGCCTATTTTTGCATGGCTCCGGATTTGCGGGAATCCGAGCTTGGACTTGTGAGATATGCCCCCGCGAGCAGAGGCCACCGGAGTGTTTTTGGTCCGTTTGAGGGCAGTTTTCCGATCAGGATTCCGGCTAGACCTGGTAACATCTTGGCGATCCGAGAGTTCCACATCATGCATGAGTGTGTCTTCTTTCCAACGTGCCCGGGCTCGCGGATCAACTTGTTGCGAGTCAGGAAGACTCTGTGCGCGAGCGTGGCAACGTCGGTAGGAAAGTTCCGGAATTTTCAGCACAACCTTATTTGGTCGGCCTGTTTTCACGCGCGTGGTAGACGTAGCTCCTGATGTCGGATTTCGACGATCTCGGTATCGTTGGAAAGCTTATGCTACCTATTCTCCAAAGGTACAGGCCTTGCACAGAGGCGAGCTTGGGTTCGCAAGATATGATCTTGCGAACAGAGGCCGTCGGAATGTTCCTTATGCCATGGGGTCATCTTCTGACTGAGATTCCGGCTTGACCGGAGGAGCTCTTGACGATCCGAAAGTTGCGCGCGGTAGCTGAAGTGAACCTCTTGCCTAAGGGTCTTGGCTCGTGGACCAAGTTGCAGCGGGTCGGAAAGAGTCTTTGCGCAAACATTGCCTCCCAAATAGGCTGTTTTGTCAACAATACTTAGCAAAATTTGGCTAAGTGTTGGACCGTTTTTCCGCAGTTTCGACCATAACTTCCTCGTTTCTCGTCCGTTTTCGGCCCGTGAAGTGTCGAATTGAAGCTCTCGTCAAGCTCTTCAGAATGGTCCAGGGGTGGTCAGTCCGATCCAGCTTTTGGTCTGGTCAACGGTCCAGTCAAACCTTGGTCAAACTTGGTCAACCTTGGTCAAACTTGACCGAATTTGGGCAAAGTCCTCCAGACTCTGGGAAATGTAGCCCGGAACACATTTTGAGAGTTTTCAGGCAAGGCGGACCCTGGTCGGGCTGAGAACGGCTCGATCAAACCTTGGTCAAACCTCGGTCAACCTTGGTCAAACTTGGTCAACCCTGGTCAAACTTGGTCAAACCCTGGGAAATACGTCTCGGACCTTCTTCTTGGTAGTATTTGATGTGGCGGGGCCTCGCCGGATCACGCTGGCTCGGTCCGGGCTGTCCCGTTTTGTGTACCGACACCCGAGAGAATCCCGTGGGTAAAAATGGGGTTATGACAAGATCTACAAATAATAGCAAAAAATAACTCAAAGCATATGGGTAAAACAATAACAAGATAATAAATGGACTAGGAAAGCATGAATAATGTATAAATGAACTAAAAAGCATCATAAATGAACTAATAAATATAAACACAAGTGGATCCTTGTGAATCCCTTTCCATTTTAGGGATCATCACTAGTCACCTCCACTAAAAAGAAAAGAAAAGAGAGGAGAGAGGAGAGAGAAAGAGCTTAGAGAGAGAGAGTACCTAGAGAGGAGTCTCTCACTCTAAGACTACCCAAAAACCCTTCCTAAAACCCCTAAACCCTTATTTTTCTGCCTATTCTACACTCAAGAAGGCCTAGTGCCCGAGCAAAAAGTGTGCTGAAGTGAGGGGAGGGGGGCTGGTTTTATAGAGAAACGTGCACACCTCGCACGGGTCCATCACGTACCGCGCGGTATGGTCCCACGTGAGTTGTACAGCTGCCACATGGCAGTCTTATCCTCCACGCCAGCCCCCACCAAATCCTCCTCGGTTTTCATGCGCGTACCCTTTTCTAACCCGATTTTCGAGGGCAGTTTTGGAGGCCTTCTGGTGCTTAAAATGGGTCATGCAGGATATCTTCAGAAAGCTCTCGACGTATACTTTCCAACGGTATAAAGTTTGCACGAATCGGAGTTTGGACGAGAGAGTTATGGCTCCCGGAAGTCGGGGTGTCGGAGCTATTTTTGTGTGTTTTTCTGGTGAAGATTCCGGTCAAACGGGGGATGCTACTGGCGAACCGAGAGTTGCACGTCGTAGCCGGAGTCGTTATCTTTCCAATGCACCCGGGCTCGCGGGTCAACTTGTAGCGTGTAGGAAAGACTCTGCGCACGAAGGCGACTGTCCGGGAGGAAAAACGCGTTTTGTCCCCAGCACGCTTTTTCTTAAATCTTGTCCCAGTTCGCGCGTGTATTTGACCTAGCTCCCGATGTCGGATTTCGACGTTCTTGGTACCGTCGGAAAGCTTGGGCTGCCAACTTTTGCAAGGTTCCAGATTTGCGGGAATCCGAGCTTGGGTTCGCGAGATATGGTTCCGCGAACAGGGGCCGCCGGGGTGTTTTTGGTCCGTTTGAGGACAGTTTTCCGATCATGATTCCGGCTAGACCCGGTAAAATCTTGGCGATCCGAGAGTTCCACGTTGTGCATGAGTGTGTCTTCTTTCCAACGTGCCCGGGCTTGTGGATCAACTTGTTGCGAGCCAGGAAGACTCTGCGCGCAAGCGTGGCAACATCAGCGGGAAAATTCCAGAAATTTCAACACAGCCTTATTTCGTCGGCCTGTTTTCATGTGCGTGGTAGACGTAGCTCCCGGTATCGGATTTCGACGATCTTGGTATCGTCGGAAAGCTTGTGCTACCTATTTTTCAACGGTACAAGCCTTGCACAGAGGAGAGCTTGGGTTCGTAAGATATGATCTTGCGAACAGAAGCCGTTGGAATGTTCTTTATGCAAGGGGGTCATCTTCTGACTAAGATTCCGGCTTGACCGGAGGAGCTTTTGACGATCCGAGAGTTGCGTGTGGTAGCTGAAGCAAACCTCTTGCTTAAGGGTCTTGGCTTGTGGACCAAGTTGCAGCGGGTCGGAGAGAATCCACGTGCGAATGTTGCCTCCCAAATAGGCTGTTTTGTCCACAACACTTAGCAAAATTTGGCTAAGTGTTGGACCGTTTTTTCACAGTTTTGACCATAACTCCCGCGTTTCTCGTCCATTTTTGGTCCATAAAGCGCCGAATTGAAGCTTTCATCATGTTCTTCAGAATGGTCAAGGAGTGGTCAGTTCGATTCAGCTTTTGGTCTGGTCAACAGTTTGGTCAAACTTGGTCAAACTTGGTCAAAGCTTTTCGAACTCTGGGAAATGTATCCCGAACCACATTTTGAGGGTTTCTGGGCATGGTGGACCCTAGTCGGATCAGGGACGGCTTGGTCAAACCCTGGTCAACACTTGGTCAACCTTGGTCAAACTTGGTCAAAGCTCCCCAAATTCTGGGAGATGTGTCCCAGACCATGTTCTGAGGTTATTTGGTGTGGCGGGCCTTCGTCAAATCGGGCCTGCTCGGTCCGGGCTGTCTCGTTTTGCGTGTCGACACCCGAGAAAATCCCGTGGGTAAAAATGGGGTCATGACAGTTGCCCCTTCTTTGTTTGGCGTTTCTTGGCACAAGGAATGTCGGACAAAGAATAAATGACTCGATTTTTGCCCGCTCAGATTTTCTCGGTTTCTGTGCTTGGTTACGGTTGTCGCGCAGTTTGTCTCAGTTTGTGTGCCAGCCCTTCTGGGGTCCAAATGGGCATTCCAGGGCTTGGAGAAGATCGGTCGGGATGCGAAAAGACGGTTCGTAGCTCGAAATGGCGAAGTGACTGGTGTTTGGGAACTCGCGCGTGACCATCACGCGCGGCGCGTGACGGACCCGCACGAGGTCCCACTACTTTAGGCGCCGCGCGGCCTTTCCCTTTCATTTTGTCGTTTTCTTTCCCTTTTCGCTCTCTGGACCCCACTTCGCCCCTTCTGCTCTTTTACTCATATCTTGCTATCCGGGACTTCGATTGACGCACCGTTTTTGCCTACGCGCTCCACGAGTAAGCATCTTCCCATCCCCACCATTTATTTCAGCTTTAAATGGTCGAAATGTGCTGATTTGGTTATTCTCTTTTTCGTGTCTTTTGGTCTTTTTCTTATGATCCAGGACTCCGATTGACGATCAGTCTTCGCCTATACGTCCTACAGGTAAGCACCTTTCCATCCCTACCTTTCTTTTCAGTTTTGAACGGTCAGATTGATTGCTTCCTTTTTTGTGTCCCATGCTTTTGCTTTGTGCACTTCTGCTTTTATTTTCTTTTGTTCCATTGTATGTTTTGGGATACATCACACACTTAGCAAGCATGTTTGTGCACAAAAGTGCATTTATGTATAGAAATACGCACATGTACAAGTGAACCTTTGTAGGCACGCATGCACACACACACATGTGCTTGGAAGCACAAGAGATGAGAGATATGAAAAAATCTTGGGACACAATATTTTTTTTGTGATGTATATTTTTTGGTGCACCATGTGGTGTATTTATGATTATTTTTTTTGTGTGGGGCAAATATTCTGAAAATTAAGGGTTAAGTTCGAGATTTACACAAACTTAGGAAGTATATTTTTTTCTCTTTTTTTTTGGGATTTGCAATTTGTTCAAATTTCAAATTGGGTGGTTCAACGGTTTGGAATGTTGGATCCAAACACATTGAGGAGGTTGATAATTTGAGACTTGAAATTTGTTCGAGTCTTAAATCGGGTGGTTTGACGGTTTGGCATCTCAATCCAAACACGTTGAGGGGTGATTTGACTTGGGGACTACCCAAGCTTCAAATCGAGTGGTCCAACGGCTTGGCATTTGAATCCAAACACGTTGAGGGGTGATTTGACTTGGGGACTACCCAAGCTTCAAATCGAGTGGTCCAACGGTTTGGCATTTGAATCCAAACACGTTGGGGAGGTTAATTTGAGACTTCAAATTTGTCCAAGTCTCAAATTGGGTGGTTCAACGGTTTGGCATTTGAATCCAAACACGTTGAGGTGCGATTTGGCTTAAGGGCTACCCAAGTCTCAAATCGAGTGATTCAACACATCATCAAATCGTAATTTAATTGTTTGTTTTGGTTGTTGTTGTTGTTCTCTTTTTTTCTTCTTTTTTTGTATGGTTTTGATCATTGTATGCTTCCTATATTTTTTGAGAATGAGATATACCTGATTTCTCTGACTCTTTGATTGTTCGTTGTTTTCTTTTGCAGATGTCTGACCGAGGTAGTGGCAGTGGGGGCCATCGCCAGTCCGATCGCCTTACGAAGGGCAAGGCTGTGGTTTATGCTCCTAAGAGCTCTCCTAATACAGATGACGAGTACGACGCCATGGAGGACGTTCGTACTCGTGCTGATGCTTCTATCGCCAGGAACCTGCAAGCGGAGCTCGATGTCGAGGCTGCTGGTCTTGTTTCTAGTGCGGCCCGGCCTCCTTCTCGACCTGGAGTCGTCATTGGTCGTAGCGCTAGGCCTTCTGGGACGACCCGTCCTTCTCCACAGCCTAGTGTTACCACTGGCCACAGTGATACCCTTTCTAATGCACCTCGCCGTCCCCACACCAGGTCGACGGGCGTTCCTCCCTCGAGATTAAAGAGGCAAAGGGCTGAGAGGATTCCTGATTCCGCAGGCGCCATTCCCGAGGATTACATCGCGCCGGGATTCAGATATCCTCCCCAGGGTGGCATCCGACCACGTTATCCTGTCGTCGTCGAGATATCTGAAACGCCTCTTCTGACGAACCTCCTTGCCCATCCGTCTTCTCTGGTCCGCCGCTGTCAGGTACCCGCATACTTTCATATGTCTCTTCTGTTCTTGGCTCTTCGTAATCCTCTGTACTGACATTCTTCTTTCTGATTTTTTGCAGGAGCCTCCCGAGAGTGTTGGTCGAGGTGGATGGTCTGAGTTTAGCAGACTCCTAGCGATCTCTCGTCGAGAGTATAGGGAGTTTCTGACAGAGCTGGGCTTCGGCCCTTTCCTTGGCATCCCTTACATGTCGGTGTACCACCCATCAGTGGAGTGTTTTGTGGAGAGGTTCTTTCATCATACCAGGACCTTCCATCTTAGCACCTGTGAGATGGCGGTGCTTCCCGTAGATTGGAGTGCCATCCTGGGCATCCGTTTTGGGGGTAGGGCTCCTCCTACTGAGCCTTTATTTGGCCCCGAGGCTAGGGAGATTTTGGGTCTCGATGATCGTGACGCTATAGAGGGCACCAGGCTTCCTTCTGTGAGGGTCCGATACCTGGCGGACATCTTGAGGAGGGACAGGGAGGAGCCTCCTACTGAGCTACAATATCGCTAGTGGGCAGCATATTTCATCTTCAGCTGCTTCCTCGAGAACGACAAGTCTACCGTTCCCACGCCCATCGTCGGCATGTTCCGAGACGTCGACACTTTGCGGGAGTATGACTGGGGAGCATTGACATATGGATTTTACATCCGGGGCCTGCGTCGCTATTCTCGTCGGGAGTCTATCAGCTTTCTTGGCTTCTGGTAGTTTACCATCTTCTGGGCCTTTGAGCATTTTCCCACTTTCGCTCCTAGTCGGCTTCCGTTGGCCTCTGATCCTGACTTTCCTCTTGCCAGGCGTTGGGATTCTTCTCGGATTTGGAGGATGACCAGTCGCACACTCCTTGAGCTCCGCACGACGGTGGATTGTATCAGGGATGTTAAGATTGTCTTCCAGCCCTATTCTGCAACCTTGACCCAGCACCCTGAGGTTTTTAGGGCTGTAGAGTTATCCCATCTAAGGATATGGATCCGATCCCCTCGGTCCTGGGAGCTTCTGCTGGCTAAGCGGACTTTACGGCAGCTGGGTGGCGAGGCCGTTGTTCCTATAGACCCTTCCCCTTTGATGACTATCGAGGACTACATTCCGCAAGCTCCGAGTGATCCCTACGTAGCAGGGGTGAGTGCTTATCCAAGTCTGGTCCGAGAGGATGTGCCGTACCAGGAGTGGTTTGAGCAGGTTTCCTTGGGGTCTCTGATGTCTCTTCACGAGGTCGAGGGTGGCCGTGTCATGGGTGGGATGGCCATGGACAGTCATCACATTCGGTCTTCCGGACAGATTGAGAGACTTCAGAGTGAGATATTGAGCCTCCAGCTCAAGCTGTCGGTCAACGAGGATCGTCATACGGCTGATATGGACCGAGCACAGGGAGAGACGGCCTGTATGCAGACGGAGGTGATCCGGATGCAGAGGGAGATGACACAGCTGCAGGCGGCTTTGGCCCAGAGCCAAAGGGACTTGGATTCTCGGGATGCGGCGCTGGCTACTCATGCTGCGACCATTCGAAGATTAGAGGATCAACTTTTGGGTGTAGGCATTCCTCCTGTTACCGGAGCCGGCCCGTCTAGTTTTGGTCAGACTTCTTCTCCACCACCTCCTGATCCCGTTTCTCAAGACTGGTTCTTTGACGACCCTCCTTCCTCATGATGTATTTTCTGTTTACTTTTGTCTTCTTTTGGGGCCTTGTATTCTGGCCAGACATTTTGTATTTATATGGGATGTACAGACATTGATTATTGTACATATGACATTTGTGGTTTATGGATGGCTTCGGTTTACTTTTATGTTTATGTGTATGGACATGTGTATGGATGTATGTTTATGGATGTGTTTGGGTATGTGTTTGGGTTTACATTTATGGCTATGTGTATGGGCATCGGGTCTCGATCCTTCGCGAGGCCTGGTTCAACAAATATCGGGGCTTACCTCTCCTTGGGGCCCATTTCCATTATCATTGGGACTTACTCCTCCATGAGGCCCATTTCGGCAGATTTTGGGGACTTACTCCTCCGTGAGGCCCATTTCTATCATCATTAGGTCTTACTCCTCCACGAGGCCCATTTTAACAATGTTGGGACTTACTCCTCCACGAGGCCCATTTGGATTCTTCGAATTTTTCAAATTTTTCTCCGACAAAAATGGAAAAATTTGCCCCAGTATGTAGCGTCGAATAAATTTTTCTATCTCTTTGAAGATAGAAAAATTTTGCCCCAGTGTAGAGCAATGCACGCTGATGCGGAGTTCCGGATTTCTTTCTCTACTTCCCTCGTGTCAAGCTGCGACGACTTCCAGAGAGTCGGTCTTCTTCTTTTCGAAATTTTTTTCAAAACCCTTTTTGAAAAACTTTGCCCCAATGTACCATTGGATTCGCCTGTGTGACATTTCTCGGTCATCTTTGCATTTCTCGATTTCCAGGCCGAGCTAGGGTTTCAGGGCCGGTTCTTGACCGTCGAGCCTGGTTCTCGGCTCTCGGGCTACCCCGCTGGTGGAAGATCAATCCTGTTTACATTGCATCAAATGCTTCCTTACAATACCGGCTTTGATTCAATTTTTGACCTCCGGGCCGGTTTTAGGGTTTTAGGCCGATCTCCAGTCGTCGGGCCGAAATCTTCGATCACCGGACGGCCTAAGACTTTCCTGTAGGTGATTTCTTGCGAAATGGCCCTTATGTAGTGCAAAACGGGCCTCTGGGAGCGAGCGAACAGGTTCAAATTCGCGAGATGTGGGAAAAAGAGCCATTGGGATTCCCAACGGGACTCGCGCATGACCATTGCGCGCGAGTTTTTGGCTTTTTAAACCCCGATCCTCCTTCGAGCCAGCAACCATTTCTCGAGTTTTTCTCTCCTTTCTTCACCAAAAACTCCACGTTTTTCCCATTTTTGAGTCTTTTGGGTCCATGGCCTCCTCAAGTGGCGATCCCGACTCTTTGTTGACGCTTCGCTTTCACGACTTCTGTGCCGAGCGGATAAGATACTAGTGGACTCTTCTCGGAGAGGATGACCATGCCGACATCGTGGGGGTCTTTGGCAAGTTCCCTTCCCTCATGCAGTTGCGGGTTGATCATGGCCTGCTCGGGGCCCTTGCTTCATTCTGGGATTCGACCCATTGCTGCTTTTCCATTTGAGAGGTGGATCTTGTTCCCACCCTGGAGGAGTATGCTAGGCTTCTTCAGCTGGACAACCCTTTCAGTGAGACACCTGGGGTGTGGGGTTGTACAGGCTACTATCCCAGCCTCGCTCTTCGTCAGTTTGGCGGTGTTCAGTACCCACCTCGCCTAGGTGACTTGGATGCGGTGACTTTTGATTACATTCCTGGTGAGGATATGTAGAGGCTCCTTCCCAGGATCGAGGATATTTGGGGAGGCCGCCTTTCGAAGATGGTCCTCATCGAGGGTGGTCTGTATGGAGATAGCTCTGTCACTCATGATTTTGTTGAGTGGAGGGAGGGATGGAGTCCTTCTTTCACTCTCAGGCCTACCATACGGCCAAGTGCATCATATTCCTTGGTATCCCGTTCCCTTCGGGTTCCAGCTTCCACTGGTCAGTTTGAGAGGACCGCTGTTTTGGAGAGAGAGCTTGAAGAAGCTCGAGCAGAGCTGGCATCACTACGCCTTGCCAGGGCATTTGAGAGAGAGGAGACTGCGGCTCGTGTGGAGTCCATGCGGAGCACCCTGCATCACAACAGTGCGGCGGTGGAGAACCTTCGCCGCGACTTGGAGGTTCAAAGAGGGAATGTCTCCACTCTCCGAACGATGAACGACTTCATTCGCGAGCAGCTCGAGATTTCTGAGGCAGCTAAGGATCATATGGAGGAAACCCTGACTGAGACTCAGGGACAGCTGGAGACTGAGCAAGTGGAGAGGACTCGGGTCCAGGATGAGTTTGATTCTCTTCGTTCATACACCCAGGCTTTGGTTGATCCCACCACGGGTCGTCCTCACTACATTGTGGCTCTCCGACGGGCACTAGATGAGAGTGAGGCTGCACTTACATATGTACGCACTTCTATAGGGGCCATGCTTGTTCAGATCAGCGTCCTTCAAGGTGACAACGGAGTCTTGCAGACTGAGGTGGACTTGGTACATGATGCTCTTGAGTCTAATGCTTCTTGGCTCAACCAGGAGGGTTTCCCCGTCGTCACAGCTCTTCATCAGATGAACCAGGTGATGGATTCTTTGAGTGCCAGGGCTCGCGCCGTCTTGGAGGAGCATGATGAGGGTGATCCGGCCCTTTCCACTGCCTTGGGGAGATTCTGCAGAGAGACCTGCATACGTCTTGGTCATTAGTTAGCATACTTTATGTAGTAGTGAGTAGTGAGTAGTTTTTGTATTTAAATGGTGACTCATTCATAAATCCGAGTCGGATCATGTATGGCTCCCATTTTTAACTTCTAAGTTGATATATTTAGACATGCTTTCAAGACATCATGTAAAATCAATGTATGTATTTATGAAAGCACGTATTTTGTCTATGAATATCTATATGAAAATCTGTGAATTTGGCTTTTTATGAATCAATAGCAAGAATTGAATGTTATTGCGGAAATGAATTTGCGAATTTCATGAATTTGGAAGAATTTGGCTCTTTGTGAATGGGCATGATATGAATGATTGTGAGACGCTAATGATATGTCACTTGAAACTGGGTGTTTGGAAGGATACACTTGCGCTCCACCTCTTCATCCCCAAACATTCTCTTTATATCGAACGAACCGTACTGCTCAAAGGATAATATAGGTCATTCTTTCGTCTAAAATCTCTTCACCGCATAACAACCCCGATCACTAGTCTTGCACTGATTTTATGCCCGCCTTGTTGTGATACCGTTTTTTTTTTTTAGCCATATATTACCCTTAGCTTACACCAAGTCCAGCTTTCCACGTTACTTTTGCCTATGGCGCCTCTTCCGAGGTTTTCACCATACCTGCGGTAATTTCATCCGAGGGAAACGTCCTTACGGATTTTCGTCGCTTCCCAGGTCTTCTTTGGAATTATCGAAATAAAAAATTGGAATTTTTGATGAACATTCCTCTTCGATTAAATTAACTAAAGTTATACATGGTACTTGATTACATAATCAGAATTGATAGGTGACCGGAACTTTTCACCATCCATATCAGTCAGAATGATTGCTCCTCCAGAGAAGCCTTTCTTCACCACATATGGACCCTCGTATGATGGTGCAAACTTCCCTCGTGAATCTGATAGGGCCATGTTCCTCTTCTTTGGAACGAGATCTCCGGGTTGGAAAATGCGAGGTCGAGCCTTCTTGTTGTCAGCTTTTTCGATTCGTCTCTGGTATAATTGCCTGTGGCACAGTGCCGCCAATCTCTTTTCATCTATGAAGTTCAGCTACTCATACCATACTTGGGCCCACTCAACTTCTTCCAGCTGAGTTTGTGACAGGATTCTCAAAGAAGGGATCTCCACTTCGACTGGCAGTACTGCTTCCATCCCATATACCAGAGAGTAGGGAGTGGCTCCAATAGATGTCCTCACCGATGTTCGGTAGGCACACAAAGCGTAAGGCAGGTGCCCGTGCCAATCTTTATATGTCTCCGTCATCTTGCTCAGAATCTTCTTCACGTTTTTGTTAGCAGCTTCTATGGCTCCGTTCATCTTTGGGCGGTATGGAGCAGAGTTGTGATGCTGGATCTTGAACTGCTGGCATAGCTAGTCCATCATACGGTTGTTCAGGTTGGAAGCATTGTCGGTGATGAGCATTTCTGGCATTCTGTAACGGCAGATAATGTTGTTCTTCACAAACCAGGTGACCGCGACTTGAGTGACATTCTTGAAGGAACATGCCTCCACCCATTTGGTAAAATAGTCGATGGCCACCAGTAGGAACTCATGCCCGTTAGACGCCTTTGGGGTAATTGCACCAATTACATCCATTCCCCAAGCTGAGAAGGGCCATGGAGAGGCCATAGTGTGGAGATACTGGGGAGGTGCGTTCTTGCAGTTCTGATACATCTGACACTTGTGGCACGTTTGGACATGTCTAATGCAGTCTCTCTCCATTGTCAACCAGTAATAACCAACTCTCATAATCTTCCGGGCCAGGAAGGGTCCGTTGGCATGGGCTCCCATCAATCCCGCGTGCATCTCTTGAATCAATCGATTGGCTTCCTCTGCATCTACACATCGCAGAAGGGTGGCGTCATGAGTTCGTTTGTACAGAATCTCTCCGCTCAAGAAGAACTGGAAGGCCATCCTTCTGATGTACTTCTTCTCATTTTCAGTCGCCCGTGGTGGATACTCTCTGTCTTGGATGAAGCGCTTGATATCGTAATACCAAGGCTTATTGTCCATTTCTGCCTCGACGTTCATGCACTCCTCTACGCACACGTAGTAAGCTGGGATATCTCGAGTCTCGATCCACAATGGTCGCACATCATCCCCTTCTACTAGCTTGATTAGGCTTGCTAGTGTGGCAAGCGCATCAGCAAAGTGATTATGGGTTCTTGGGGTGTACGTGAAGGTGATATACTTGAACTTTGGGACTAGCCGGCTGATGTATCGTTGGTACGGGATGAGCTTGGGATCCCGAGCTTGCCATTCTCCGTTAGTCTGTGACATTATCAACAGAGAATCTCCGAAGACTTCTAGTTCATAAGCACCAAATTCAAAAGCTGGTTGTAGACCGACGATGCATGCTTCGTATTCAGTCATGTTATTTGTGCAATCAAACCCCAGCTTAACGGCTATAAGAGTTTGTTGTCCTTTTGGCGATACCAAGACCGCGCCAATGCCACTTCCGACTGAGTTTGCTGCTCCATCAAAGTAAAGCTTCCAGCTGCCGCGATTATCTTCGTCGATTGTCATTACGTCTTCATTTGGGAATTCTGAGTCCATTAGCTCTAACTGCTCAGACGGGTAATCTGCCAAGTAATCGACTATGGCCTGTCCCTTGATCGCTTTCCGTGCCATGAATAAGATGTTGAACTCAGATAGGAGCACTTGCTACCGTGCAATCTTCCCAGTCAAGGCGGGCTTTTCAAAGATGTACTTGATCGGGTCCATTCGGGATACCAACCAAGTGGTGTAGTAGAGCATGTACTGTCTCAGTTTCTTGGAGGCCCAAGCCAGTGCGCAGCACGTCTTCTCGACTAACAAGTAGCGAGTCTCTGGTTCTGTGAACTTCTTGCTGAGGTAGTAGATTGCTTGCTCCTTTCTACCAGTCTCGTCTTGTTGTCCCAACATGCAGCCCATGGATGATTCTTGGACTGTGAGGTATAGGATGAGGGGACGTCCCGGAGTTGATGGAACCAGGATGAGTGGGTTGAGTAGATACTCCTTGATCTTGTCAAAAGCTCTCTGGCAGTCTTCAGTCCATTTTATCTTTATGTCTTTCCTCAGCAGCTTGAACAGAGGCTCATAGGTCGTAGTGAACTGTGCAATGAAGCGAGCTATGTAGTTGATCCTTCCCAAGAAACTTCGGATCTCTTTCTCTATCTTTGGTGCGGGCATGCTTCGTATGGCTTGGACCTTTGCGGGATCAATCTCGATTCCCCTACCGCTGACGATAAAACCCAATAACTTTCCAGATGTGACGCCGAAGGCACACTTGTTCAGATTTAGTCTAAACTAATACTTCTTCAGTCCCTGGAACAGCTTGTGTAGGTCTATGAGGTGATCTTGTGCGGTGCGAGACTTAGCAATCATGTCATCTACATAAACTTCTATCTCATGATGAATCATGTCGTGGAAGAGGGTGACCATGGCTCGTTGATAAGTGGCTCCTGCGTTCTTTAGACCGAAAGGCATGACATCGCATACGAAGGTTCCCCAGTGTGTGACGAAAGCAGTCTTGGACTTGTCTTCTTCGACCATTTTGATCTGATTGTACCCTGAGAATCCGTCCATGAATGAGAACACGACATTCATTGCTGTATTGTCGACCAGGGTGTCAATGTGAGGTAGGGGGAAGTTGTCCTTTGGGCTGGCTCGGTTCAGATCCCGATAATCCACGCACATTCTAACTTTTCCATCTTTCTTCGGCACTGGGACTATGTTGGCTACCCAATCCGAATACATCACTGTGCTAAGGAATCCTGCCTTCAATTGCTTTTCCACCTCTTCCTTGATCTTCAAAATGACTTCGGGCTTCATTCGTCGCAGTGCTTGTTTCACGGGCTTACATTCTGGCTTCAGCGGAATCTTGTGGACCACTATGTCTGTGTCTAGGCCTGGCATGTCTTGGTAAGACCAGGCGAAGATCTCATGGAACTCTCTTAGTAGTGCGATGAGCGCCTCTTTTTGCTCTGTGGTGCAGCGGGTCCCAATCTTGACTTCTCTCGGTTCTTCACCTTCATCGGCCAGATTGACGATCTCTAGCTCCTCTATGTTGGGCTTGGACCCCTCGTCTTGTCTCTTTAATGCCTCAAGGATGTCATTTGGCAATTCGACTTCTTTGTCAGAATTATCTATGTTATCCAGTGAGCAATTCGTTTTGTTGTCAATTTCGGAGACGTGGGGATCGTTTGAGGTTTTGCGTGTAATCCTGGAAAGGATGACGGATGGAAAAACGGTAAGGAAATTAAAAAGGGAAGCCATTCATTTTGTACGATGGCGGAGTGGATTCATTTAGTGCATTTTGGAATATTTGAGATAGAGAAATTCATGGAATAAACACGTGACATATCATTTGAAATATGAAAACGGAAATATTACAATGATGAAATGATTATGATTGTGACATGATATCTTGAAAGCATAAAATAAACATAGAAACCCGAAATTGTTTGATACAAAAATTCCCGAGCTATTGATGGACTTAAAACCCGAGTCACCAATAGATGGGATACCACTTACTCATTGCTACTTGAGATGCGTTGTAGCAATGGCACACAGGTCCACATCTTGGCTTCTTCTCCCTGTTGGCAGTGGCAGGTTGGTGGTGTGGTGGAATCCTCCTCCTCGGCGATGGTATGGATGCTCAACCCTTCAACCATGGGGCCAGCATATTCTTCCTCAGCAGTGGTGATGATGATATTGCTTGGTGGGGGTGTCTTGATTGGCTCTTCTCCTCCTTCAGCAATGGCGGTGCTGTCTGGGTCTTTGGCTGGTGGCAATGGCTTGGCTTTCTCTTCTTCTTCTCCCTCAGTCAGTGCTGGTAGGGACGGCATGCTCGATTCTTCTTTGTTCTCCACGATCACCTCATTTACTCCTGGGTCGGGGATGACGTAGGGTTCTTCATCTTCCTTCAAACCTAAATATTCCAAGATCGAATAGGGATTGAAGCGATATCGCTCCAAAAAGGCTTTAGCCAAATCCTCCCAACCGGTAAGGTCCCTTAGCTGATAGAACTAGGCGACTGCTTGCCTCGATAGGCTCTTAGGAAATACCGAGATCATTAGAAGTTCATTCTCCACATGTAAGGCCATCTTCTCGCCGTACTTCTGCAAGTGGATCTCTGGATTCCCATTCTCATAAAATATTTCAAATTCTGGCGTCTCAAATCCGGGTGGCACTATCAGACACGGGAATTGAAGTAGGTCAGAGAAATCTATATCCCTCCATTCGTCAGTGTCATCCTCCATGAAGTATCCCCAGGTATCTCCTTCATCCATTAGGTCATCAAGATCCATTTCGTCTTCCACGATGTCGTCTAGGTTGAGCTCCGCGTACCAGTCAAAATCTGACGGATCATCTGGTTGTTGGTTCTCTTCCGATGGTATCTCTTCTTTCCCCACTAACCCTTTCTCCATCAAATCGATGACCTTCTTCTTGAACTCCTCGCAACACTCTAGGCTATGCCCTCTTACCCCCGAGTGGTATTCGCATGCATCCCCTGTTGATGGCCCCGGTGGTGCTTCTAACGGGGTGATGTGTCTTTGCTTCTCCAAGGTATAAAAGAGACGCCTCCACGAGATACGCTCCTTACCCCCTTCCTCTATCTCAACCATGTTTACACCTCCTTCTGAATGGTTGGACAAGGGGTTGGTAGTAATGTTGGGTAGGCCTTCAAACTTCAAGATTCCATGGTCGATTAGGTCTTGAACCCGGTGTCTCAGATGGTTGCAATTCTCTATCGCATGTCCTACTTCTCCGAAGTGGAAGTCGCAAGTTAAGTTCTGGTTGAAGGCCCTCCTCGGCGGGCCGTTGTAAGGCCTTGGGATAGTGGGTGAGATCAGATTCTTCTCTATCAGAATGGGGTATAACTCTGTCATAGGCATGGGTAATAGTGTGAATTGCTTTGGCTCCTTCCTAGGAAACCTATTGTCATTGAATTGGTTTCCTACTGGCCTTGCCGGTATTTGGGGTGCTGGGGCCGGGGCTGGAACCTGAGTCGGAGCCGGGGTCAGAGAAGGCCTAGGTTGTATCGGTTGCATGGTGAAGGTTGGGAGGACTTGCCTCAATCTTCAATTGCTTCTCCCTATCATTTGCACATCCCTTTCCTTTTTCTTCGTCGGGGCCTTCTTGGCGGCCTGCTCAGCCAATGCCATCAGAGCTGTCATGTCCACTATTTTCTTTGTCTTCATGGCATCCTCAATCCTCTCACCCACTGGTATCAGATCGACAAATAACTGCATTTGTAACCCTATCATCCGGTCGAAGTAGGGGTTCTTTAGTGTATCAACGAAGATCTTGATCATCTCTCTTTCGTCTAATGGTGGGCGCGCTCAAGCCACTTTCTCTCTCCACCTTTGGGCATATTCCCTGAAGGTTTCGTTACTCTTCTTCTCCATCCTCTGAAGATCGAACCGATCCGGAGCTATCTGGGAGTTGAACCCGTATTGAGCCAGGAAGGTATCCGTCAGTTCCTTCCAATGAGAGATCTTCTTCAATTGTGAGTACCATTCAGCAGCATGCCCTGTCAGGGTGTCTTGGAATGTCTGAATCAGCAACGGCTCATTGTCGGTGTATGGTGCCATCTTCCGGCAGTACATTTGCAGATGGATCACGGGGTCTCCTCTCCCGTTATATTTTTTGAATTCTGGGGCCTTGAACTTGGGTGGCACCGTCATGTTGGGGAACCAAGACATGCTAGAGAAGTCTGTGTTTCCAAAGGAGTTCAAGCCCTGTATGAGTCTGATCTTCTCTTCCAGGCTATCAATCTTGCTGTCCAACTGGGAGTCTTTCCCCTCTGGCTTTGGTGGCGTCGGCGGCCTTGGTGGAGTGGCGTTGGTGTTGGAATGCCCTTCCGGTTCCTTATTATTGGCATCCCTGTCATCTTCCTGTCATAACCCCATTTTTACCCACAGGATTTTCTCGGGTGTCGGCACGTAAAACGGGACAGCCGGACCGAGTCAGCATGATCCGACGAAGCCTCGCCACATCAAATACTCCCAAGAAGAAGGTCCGGGATACATTTTCTAAGGTTTAACCAAATTTGACTAGGGTTGACCAAGTTTGACTAGGTTTGACCAAGTTTGACTAGGGTTGACCGAGGTTTGACCAGGCCGATTCCAACCCGACTAGGACCCACCGTGCCCAGAAACCCTCGAAATGTAGTCCGGGATACATTTCCAAGAGTTTGGAGAGTTTTGACCAAATTCGACCAAGTTTGACCAAGGTTGACCAAGTTTGACCAAGGTTTGACCGGATCGTTGACCAGACCGAAAGCTGAATCGAACTGACCGCTCCTTGACCATTCTGAAGAACGTGATGAGAGCTTCGATTCGACACTTTACAGGCCAAAAACAGACGAGAAACGAAGAAGTTATGGTCAAAACTGCGAAAAAACGATCCAACACTTAGCCAAATTTTGCTAAGTGATTGTTGACAAAACAGCCTATTTGGGAGGCAACGTTTGCGCAAAGATTCTCTCCGACCCATTGTAACTTGGTCCGCGAGCCAAGATCTTTATGCAAGAGGGTCACTCCAGCTACGACGTGCAACTTCCGGATCCTCAAGAGCTCCTCCGGTCAGGCCGAAATCTCAATCAGAAGATGACCCTTTGGCATAAGGAACATTCCAACGGCCTCCGTTCGTAAGATCATATCTTGCGAACCCAAGCTCGCCTCTGTGCGAGGCCTATACCTTTGGAAAATAGGTAGCATAAGCTTTCCGACGATACCAAGATCGTCGAAATCCAACATCGGGAGCTACATCTACCACGCGCGTAAAAACAGGCCGACGAAATAAGGTTTTGCTGAAAACTCCGGAATTTTCCCACCGACGTTGCCACGCTTGCGCACAGAGTCTTCCTAACTCGCAACAAGTTGATCTGCAAGCCCGTATGCGTTGGAAAGAAGACACATATATGCACGACAAGGAACTCTCGGATCGCCGAAATTTTACCGGGTCTAGCCGGAATCCTGATCGGAAAACTGCCCTCAAAGGGACCAAAAACACTCCGGTGGCCTCTGTTCGCGGGCCCATATCTCACAAGCCCAAGCTCGGATTCCCGCAAATCCGGAACCTTACAAAATTAGGCAGCGCAAGCTTTCCGACGGTACCAAGAACGTCAAAATCCAACATCGGGAGCTAGGTCAAATACGCGCGCGAACTGGGACAAGATTTGAGAAAAAACGCGCTGGGAGTAAAACGCGTTTTTCCTCCCGGACAGCCGCCTTCGCGCGCAGAGTCTTTCCTGCTCGCAACAAGTTGATCCGCGACCCCGGGTGTGTTGGAAAGATAACGACTCCAGTTACGACGTGGAACTCTCGGTTCGCCGAAAGCATCCCCTGTCTGACCAGAATCTTCATCGGAAAAGTGCACAAAAATAGCTCCGACACCCCGACTTCCGGGAGCCATAACTCTCTCGTCCGAACTTTGATTCATGTAAACTTTATACCGTTGGAAAGAGGACGTCGAGACCTTTCCGAAGATATGCTGCATGACCCATTTTGAGTTTCGGAAGACCTCCAAAACTGCCCTAAAAAATCGGGTCAAAAAAGGGTACGCGCGCGAAAATCGAGGAGGATCAGATAAGGGGCTGGCGTGGAAGGATAAGACCGCCATGTGGCAGGCGCACGCGAGGCGCGCCATCATCACGTGCCGTGCACCATGATGGCGCGCCCCGCGTGCACGCCCCCTATAAAACCAGCCCTCCCCCCCCCTCATTTGCACACAATTTTTTGCTCGGGCACTAGGCCTTCTAGAGCGTAGAATAGGCAGAAAATAGGGGCTTAGGGGGTTTTAGAAGGGGTTTTGGGTAGTTTTTAGAGGGAGAGACTCCTCTCTAGGTACTCTCTCTCTCTAAGCTCTTTCTCTCTCCTCCTCTCTCTCTTTTTTTCCTTTTCTTAGTGGAGGTGACTAGTGATGATCCCTAAAATGGGAAGGGATTCATAAGGATCCACTTGTATTTATGCTATTTAGTTCATTTATGTTCTATTTTATGCTTTTTAGTTCATGTATGTTCTATTTATGCTCTCCTAGTTCATTTATTGTGCTATTATTGTTTTATCTACATGTTTCTTGGGTTATTTGTTGTCTCTATTTATAGATCTGAGTAGATTTATCACTTTATTTACATTTCCTACGTACTTGTGAATATTATATTGTGATTATCCCTTCCCCCGTGTTTTAGTACGGCAAATATTGAGTAGCTTTGGCGGAGTGCGTAAGACCTCTAACGAGGCCGTAACAACCATGTTAATCTACGAGGTAGTTGACCAGAAAAACACATCCCCATGTCTAAATAAGTAGATTTATCGCTTTATTTACATTTTCTACGTACTTGTGAATATTATATTGTGATTATCCCTTCCCCCGTGTTTTAGTACGGCAAATATTGAGTAGCTTTGGCGGAGTGCGTAAGACCTCTAACGAGGCCGTAACAACCATGTTAGTCTACGAGGTAGTTGACCCGAAAAACACATCCCCATGTTTAAATAAGTAGATTTATCGCTTTATTTACATTTCTTACGTACTTGTGAATATTATGTTGTGATTATCCCTTCCCCCGTATTTTAGTACGGCAAATATTGAGTAGCTTTGGCGGAGTGCGTAAGACTTCTAACGAGGCCGTAACAACCATGTTAGTCTACAAGGTATTTGACCCGAAAAATACATCCCCATGTGTAAATAATGTCATTTATCACTTTATTTACATTTACTACGTTGTGAATATTATATTGTGAATATCCCCGATTTTTCCCCTTTGTGATTTGGGCGTGATAATCCCGATTGGTTGTGATGGACTATGTAAGACCTTAATGAGGCTTTAACCACCATGTAATTCCATAGGCATTGGACCCATTAAAAATCTCCATGTGTAAATATTGTCATTTATCGCTTTATTTACATTTATTACGTTGTGAATATTATATTGTGAATATCCCCCCATTTTTCCCCTTCGTGATTTAGGCGTGATAATCCCGATTGGTTGTGGTGAATTATGTAAGATCTCAAAGAGGCTTTATCCACCATATAATTCCATAGGCATTGGACCCATTAAAAATCCCCATAGTTAAATAATGTCATTTACCGCTTTATTTACATTTATTTCGTACTTGCAAATATTGTCATTTTCTCCCTTTCTCTTTGTGATTTGGGCGTGACAATCCCGACTGGTCGTGGTGGACTATGTAAGACCTCAAAGAGGCATTAACCACCACATAATCCCATAGGCATTGGACCCACAAAATTCCCTTGTTGTAAATTCCATTAATTTATTGCTTCCCATTATGCTCTAAATTTATTGCCATTATTTCATCATTTTACTACGTTGTAAACATGATTTATCCATCATTATTTTGATTTGGGCATGAAAATACCGAATGGTATTGGTGGTTTTAGGTAAGTCTTTCAATAGCACTAAACCCCATGTAAATCCATACGGCATTGGACCCACAAAAACACTCTTTTTCAAACCCGGTTATTTACATTATTTACTACGTTGTTGTGAATATTGTTCATATTTCATTATTTTGATTTGGGCATGAAAATACCAAACAGTATTGGCGGTTTTAGGTAAGTCTTTCAATAGCACTAAACCCCATGTAAATCCATGAGGCGTTGGACCCGTAAAATTACCAACCCATATTTTCAAAAACGATTTTCTCATTTAAGTCCTATTCGGCTTCGGAGGTTTGGATAAGTC
>BKZX01025098.1:16096-26811 GCA_014362285.1 Fagus crenata | reverse complement strand
GTAAACATGGTCGAGATAGAGGAAAGGGGCGAAGAGCGCATATCGTGAAGGAAAGAGTGACCAATAGCTCAGGAATTTTTGTATCAAACAATTTCGGGTTTCTATATTTATTTTATGCTTTCAAGATATCATGCCACGATCATAATCATTTCATCATTGTAATATTTCCGTTTTCATATGATATGTCACGTGTTTATTCCACGAATTTCTTTATATCCAATATTCCAATGTGCATTAAATAAATCCAACACGCCATCATACAAAACAAATGGCTTCCCTTTTTAATTTTCTTACCGATTTTCCATTCGCCATCCTTTCCAGGATTACACGCAAAACCTCAAACGATCCCCACATCTCCAAAATTGACAACAAAACGAATTGCTCATTAGATAACATAGATAATTCTGACGAAGAAATCAAATTGCCAAATGACATCCTTGAGGCATTAGAGAGATAAGACGAGGGGTCCAAACCCAACATAGAGGAGTTAGAGATTGTAAATCTGGCTGATGAGGGTGAAGAGCCGAGAGAAGTCAAGATTGGAACCCGCTGCACCGCAGAACAAAGGGAGGCACTCATCACACTATTAAGAGAGTTTCACAAGATCTTCGCCTGGTCTTACCAAGACATGCCAGGCCTAGACACAGACATAGTGGTCCACAAGATTCCTTTGAAGCCAGAATGTAAGCCCGTCAAACAAGCACTGCGACGAATGAAGCCCGAAGTCATTTTAAAGATCAAGGAAGAGGTGGAAAAGCAATTGAAGGCAAGATTCCTGAGCACAGTAACCTATTCGGACTGGGTAGCCAATATAGTCCCAGTGCCGAAAAAGGATGGAAAAGTCAGAATGTGCGTGGACTATCGGGATCTGAACCGAGCCAGCCCGAAGGACAATTTTCCTCTACCTCACATTGACACCCTGGTCGACAATACAGCAACGAATGCTGTATTCTCATTCATGGACGGATTCTCAGGGTACAATCAGATTAAAATGGCCAAAGAAGATAGAT
Organism: Fagus crenata; assembly: GCA_014362285.1. Lineage (NCBI taxonomy): Eukaryota > Viridiplantae > Streptophyta > Magnoliopsida > Fagales > Fagaceae > Fagus > Fagus crenata. Next base: position 25,801 of record BKZX01025098.1, on the reverse strand, counting down.
CTAAGACTGCTTTCGTCACACACTGGGGAACCTTCGTGTACGATGTCATGCCCTTCGGTCTAAAGAACACAAGAGCCACTTACCAACGAGCCATGGTCACTCTTTTCCACGACATGATTCATCATGAGATAGAGGTTTACGTGGATGACATGATTGCTAAGTCTCGTACCGCACCAAATCATCTCACAGACCTACGCAAGCTGTTCCAGCGACTAAAGAAGTATCAGCTCAGACTAAACCCGAACAAGTGTGCCTTTGGCGTCATATCCGGAAAGTTATTAGGCTTCATCGTCAGTGGCAGGGGAATCGAGATTGATCCTGCAAAGGTTCAAGCCATACGAAGCATGCCCGCGCCAAAGACAGAGAAAGAGATCCGAAGCTTCTTAGGAAGAATCAACTATATAGCTCGCTTCATTGCACAGCTTACTGCAACCTGCGAGCCTCTGTTCAAGTTGTTGAGAAAAGATGTGAAGATAAAGTGGACTGAAGACTGCCAGAGAGCCTTTGACAAGATCAAGGAGTATCTGCTCAACCCACCCATCCTGGTTCCGCCAACTCCAGGACGCCCCCTCGTCCTATACCTCACAGTCCAAGAAGCGTCCATGGGCTGCATGTTGGGACAACAAGACGAGACCGGGAAGAAAGAGCAAGCAATCTACTATCTTAGCAAGAAGTTCACGGAGCCGGAGACCCGCTACTTGTTGGTTGAGAAGACATGCTGCGCACTGGCTTGGGCCTCCAAGAAGCTGAGACAGTACATGCTCTACTACACCACTTGGTTTGTATCCCGGATGGACCCGATCAAGTACATCTTTGAAAAACCGGCCTTGACTGGGAAGATCGCACGATGGCAAGTGCTCCTATCTAAGTTCGACATCTTATTTGTGGCCCAGAAAGCGATCAAGGGACAGGCCATAGCCGATTACTTAGCAGATTACCCATCTGAGCAGTTAGAACTGATGGACTCAGAATTCCCAGACGAGGACGTGATGACAATCGACGAAGATAATCACGGCAGGTGGAAGCTTTACTTTGATGGAGCAACGAATGCTGTCGGAAGTGGCATTGGCGCGATCTTGGTATCGCCAAAGGGACAACAAACTCCTATTGCCGTTAAGCTAGGGTTTGATTGCACCAACAACATGACTGAGTACGAAGCATGCATCGTCGATCTACAAGCAGCTTTAGAATTCGGTGCTTATGAACTGGAAGTTTTCGGAGACTCTCTGCTGATAGTGTCACAGACTAATGGAGAATGGCAAGCTTGGGATCCCAAGCTCATCCCATACCAACGATACATCAGCCGGCTAGTCCCAAAGTTCAAGTATGTCACCTTCACATACACCCCAAAAGCTCACAATCACTTTGCTGATGCGCTCGCTACACTAGCAAGCCTAATCAAGCTAGTAGAAGGGGATGATGTGCGACCGCTACGAATCGAGACTCGAGACATCCCGGCATATTGTGTGTGCGTGGAAGAATGCATGAATGTCGAAGCAGAGATAGACAACAAACCTTGGTATTACGATATCAAGCGTTTCATCCAAGACAGAGAGTATCCACCACAGGAGACCAAAAATGAGAGGAAGTACATCAGAAGGATGGCCTTCCAATTCTTCTTGAGCGGAGGGATTCTGTACAAATGAACTCATGATGCCACCCTCCTACAATGTGTAGATGCAGAGGAAGCCAATCGATTGATCCAAGAAATGCACACGGGATTAATGGGAGCCCATGCTAATGGACCCTTCCTGGCTCGGAAGATTATGAGAGCCGGCTACTACTGGTTAACAATGGAGAGGGACTGCATCAGACATGTCCAGACGTGCCACAAATGCCAGATGTATCAGAACAGCAAGAATGCACCTCCCCAATATCTTCACACTATGGCCTCGCCGTGGCCTTTCTCGGCTTGGGGAATGGATGTGATTGGTGCGATTACCCCAAAGGCGTCTAACGAGCACAAATTCATACTGGTAGCCATCGACTATTTTACCAAGTGGGTGGAGGCATGTTCCTTCAAGAATGTCACTTAAGTCGCGGTCACCCGGTTTGTGAAGAGCAACATTATCTGCCGTTACGGAATGCCAGAAATGCTCATCACCGACAATGCTTCCAACCTGAACAACCGCATGATGGATTAGCTATGCCAGCAGTTCAAGATTCAGCACCACAACTCTGCGCCATACCATCCAAAGATGAATGAAGCCGTAGAAGCTGCCAACAAAAACGTGAAGAAGATTCTGAGCAAGATGACGGAGACATATAAAGATTGGCACGAACACCTGCCTTATGCTTTGTGTGCCTACCGAACGTCAGTGAGGACATCCGTTGGAGCCACCCCCTACTCTCTGGTATACGGGATGGAAGCAGTACTGCCGGTCGAAGTGGAGATCCCTTCTTTGAGAATCCTGTCACAAACTCAGCTGGAAGAGGCCAAATGGGCCCAAGCCCGGTATGAGCAGCTGAACTTCATAGATGAAAAGAGACTGGCGGCACTATGCCACGGACGACTCTACCAGAGACGGATCGAAAGAGCTTACAACAAGAAGGCTCGACCTCGCACTTTCCAACCTGGAGATCTCATTCTAAAGAAGAGGAACATAGCCCTATCAGAATCACGAGGAAAGTTCGCACCATCATATGAGGGTCCGTACGTAGTAAAGAAAGCCTTCTCAGGAGGAGCGATCATTTTGACAGATATGGATGGTGAAGAGTTCCGGTCACCAATCAATTCTGATTCTGTAATTAAGTACCATATATGACTTTAGTCAATTTAATCAAAGGGGAATATTCATCAAAGTTCCAATTTGTTATTTTGATAATTTTGAAGAAGGCCTGGGAAGCAACGAAAATCCGTAAGGACGTTGCCCTAGGATGGAAATTACCGCAGGTATGGTGAAAACCTCGGAAGAGGCGCCATAGACAAAAGTAACGTGGAAAGTTGGACTTGGCGTAAGCTAAGGGTAATATATGGCTAAAAAAAAAAAAAACCGGTATCACAACAAGGCGGGCATTAAATCAGTGCAAGACTAGTGATCGGGGTTGTTATGCAGTGAAGAGGTTTTCGACGAAAGAATGAACTATGTTATCCTTTAAGCAATACGGTTCGTTCGATATAAAGAGAATGTTTGGGGATCAAGAGGCGAAGCACAAGTGTATCCTTCCAAACACCCAGTTTCAAAGTGACATATCATTAAATTCTCACAACCATTCATACCATGCTTATCTCTTTCAAATTTGTAAATTCTTATATTCATTCCCACAATAACATTCAATTCTTACTATTGATTCATAAAAAGCCAAATTCATAGGTTCTCATATAGATATTCGTAGACAAAATAAGTGCTTTCGTTCATTCATAGTTCATAAATGAATACATTTGATTTTTTATGATGTCTTGAAAGCATGTCTAAATATATCAACTTAGAAGTTAAAAATGGGAGCCATGCATGATCCGACTCGGATTTATGAATAACTCACCATTTGAATACAAAAACTACCGACTAGTCACTGCTACATGAAGTATGCTAACTAATGACCAAGACGTATGCAGGTCTCTCTGCAGAATCTCCCCAAGGCAGTGGAAAGGGCCGGATCCCCCTCATAGTGCTCCTCTAAGACGGCGCGAGCCCTGGCACCCAAAGAATCCATCACCTGAGTAATCTGATGAAGAGCTGTGACCACGGAAAAACCCTCCTGGTTGAGCCAAGAAGCATCAGACTCAAGAGCGTCATGCACCAAGTCCGACTCAGTCTGCAAAACTCCGTTGTCACCCTAGAGAACGCTGATCTGAACCCTCATGGCCCCTATAGAAGTGCGTGCAGATGTAAGTGCAGCTTCACTCTCATCTAATGCCCGTCGAAGAGCCACGATGTCATAAGGACGACCCGTGGTAGGATCAACCAAAGCCTGGGGTGTATGAACGAAGAGAATCAAGCTCATCTTGGACCCGAGTCCTCTCCACCTGCTTAGTCTCTAACTGTCCCTGGGTCTCAGTCAGGGTCTCCTCCATATGATCCTTAGCTGCCTCGGAAATCTCAAGCTGCTCGCGAATGAAGTCGTTCATCATTCGGAGAGTGGAGACATTCCCTCTCTGAACCTCCAAGTCGCGGCGAAGATTCGCCACCGCTACACTGTTGTGATGCAAGGTGCTCCGCATGGACTCTACACGAGCCGCAGACGCCTTTCTCTCAGACGCCTTGGTAAGGCGTAGTGATGACAATTCTGCCCGAGCCTCCTCAAGCTCTCTCTCCAAAACAGTAACCCTCTTAGGCTGACCAGTAGAAGCTGAAACCCGAAGAGAGCGAGACACCAAAGAATATGATGCACCTGGCCGCACAGTAGGCCTGAGAGTAAAAGAGGGAGTCCACCCCTCTCTCCACTCGACAAAATCGGAAGTGACAGAGCTATCTCCGGGCGAACCATCCTCGATGAAGACTACCTCCGAGAGGCGGCCTTCCCAGATAACCTCGATCCTGGAGAGGAGCCTCCACATATCCTCACTAGGAATATAGTCGAATGTCACTGCATCCAAATCACCAAGACGAGGCGGGTACTGAACACCGCCAAACTGACGAAGAGCAAGGCTGGGGTAGTAGCCCGTACAACCCCACACCCCAGGAAGAGGCACGCCATCGAAGAGTGCACAATGAGTCCAGGGCCTCCACACTGCTGGCCCCCAGGTGACCTTCCAAGACCATTCACCCAAGGGCAAGTCAAGGAGGTATAACGCCCAGTCACGACTGTTGCCGGTGAAGGGAAGTGCTATCTTAACGGTCTGTTTCACCGTGTATCTCTCAAAGTGGTAAGGGGTCTAGAGGCGGTAGAAATGCCGCAGGTGACTGCAGAACCAAAGCTGGAGGAGCTGTGTGCAGAACATCAGAACCCCCTCCCCTGTCTCTTGCAGTAAAACAAAGACCGCACGGTCTCGCACAATATGGCAGGGACGATAGACCTGCCCTTACTAAACACCAAGGGAATGACACCCAAATCTATCCTACCAGCAGAAGTAGGGAAGAGAAAAATACCTGTGAAGGCAATCTTAAAGGAGTTAATTCGGAATTTCTTCCATCCCTTCTTGCCTGCAATGAAGTCCTTCGCAAACTCCACTGGAAAGTCACTCCGAGAGAAGTACTTCGCCAACAGATCCAAGGAAATATTGGCTTTCCGCTAAGTCTCTTCCGAGCGAATGATCTCGGAGCGCAAGACTGCGGAAGTCAAACCCAAGTACTTCTCCAAGCCTCGGTTTGACCGAGGACCCTAAATGGGTATGACCGGAGTCTCACTAAAAGGGCTGTCCAGCTGAAGGAGCCCAGAATACTCTTCCAAGGTGGGAACAAGATCCACCTCCCCGATGGAAAAACAACAATGGGTCGGATCCCAGAAGGAAGCAAGAGCCTCGAGCAAGCCACGGTCAACTCGTAGCTGCATGAGAAAGGGAAACTTGCCGAAGACTCCCACGATGTCAGCATGGTCATCCTCTCCAAGAAGAGTCCACCAATGTCTCATCCGCTCAACGTGGAAATCGTGGAAGCGAAATGTCACCAAGGAGTCAGGACCATTACTTGAGGAAGCCATGGACTCAAAAGACTCAAAAACGGAGAAAATCGAGAGATTTTAGTGAAGAAAGGAGAGAAGAACTCAGAAAATGGCTGCTGGCTTGAAGAGAGCCCGAAGGCTTAAAAAGACGAAACTGGCGCGTGATCAGTCCCGTTGGGAATCCTAACGGCTCTTTTTCCCATACCACGCGGATTTGACCCCTTTCACTCACTCCCAGAGGCCCGTTTTGCACTATATAAAGGCCATTTCGCAAGAAATCACCTATGGGAAAGTCTTGGGCGGTCCGATGATCGAAGATTTCAGCCCGACAATCGGGGATCGACCCGAAACCCTAAAATCGGCCTAGAGGTCAAAAATTGAATCAAAGACAATCTTATAAGGAGGGGTTCGATACGATGTGATCAGGATCGACCTTCCGCCAGCAGGGTGGCCCAAGAGCCGAGAACCAGGCTTGAAGGTCAAGAACCGGCCTCGAAACCCTAGCTCGACCCGAAAATCGAGAAATACAAAGATGACCCGAAAATGTCGCACAGGCGAATCCCATGGTACACTGGGGCAAAATTTTTCAAAAAGGTTTTTGAAAAATTTCGAAAGGAAGTAGTTCGGCCCTCAAGAAGCTATCACAGTCCGGTGCAAGGAAGACAGAAGAAGAAATCCGGAATTCCACATCGGCATACATCGCTCTACACTGGGGCAAAAATTTTTCTATCTTCAAGAAGCTAGAAAAATTTATTCGACACTACATACTGGGGCAAATTTTTCCATTTTTGTCGGAGAAAAATTGGAAAAATTCGAAAAGTCATCCAAATGGGCCTCGTGAAGGGGCAAGTCCCAAGGATTGTTGAAATGGGCCTCGTGAAGGAGTAAGACCCAAAAATTGCTGAAATGGGCCTCGTGAAGGAGTAAGTCCCAAAAATTGCAGAAATGGGCCTCGTGAAGGAGTAAGACCCAAAAATTGCTGAAATGGGTCTCGTGAAGGAGTAAGACCCAAAAATTTGTTGAAATGGGCCTCGTGAAGGAGTAAGTCCCAAAAATTGCTGAAATGAGCCTCGTGGAAGAATAAGTCCCAGGATTTGCTGAAATAGGCCTCGTGGAGGAGTAAGTCCCAAAAATTGCTGAAATGGGCCTCGTGGAAGAATAAGTCCCAAAAATTGCTGAAATAGGCCTCGTGGAAGAATAAGTCCTAGGATTTGCTGAAACGGGCCCCAACGAGAGGTAAGCCCCGATATTTGTTGAACCGGGCCTCGCGGAGGATCGAGACCCGATACCCATACACACAGCCACAAACACATAGCCATAGCCATAAACACATAGCCAAAAACACATCCATACATCCAGAAATACGTCCATACAAACCCATAAACCCAAATCCATAAATACATGTCCATAAACACATCCATACACAAATCCATAAATACACAACCATAAATACTGTCCATAAACCACAAGTGTCATATGTACAATAATCAATGTCTGTACAATCCATGTAAATACAAAAATGTCTGGCCGGAATACAAGGCCCCAAAGAGAAGAAAAACAAAAAAGATATACATCATAGAGAAGGAGGGTCGTCGAAGAACCAATCTCGAGAAACGGGATCAGGAGGTGGCGAAGAAGAAGTCTGACAAAGACCAGACGAGCCCGCTCCGGTAACAGGAGGAATGCCCACACCATGAAGCTGATCCTCTAATCTCCGAATGGTCGCCGCATAAGCAGCCAGCGCCATATCATGAGAATCCAAGTCCCTCTGGCTCTGGGTCAAGGCCGCCTGCATCTGTGCCATCTCCCCCTGCACCCGGGTCAGCTCCGCCTGCACACGGGCCGTCTCCCCCTGTGCTCAGTCCATATCAGTTGCATGACGATCCTCACTAACTGACAACTCGAGCTGAAGACGCAGTATCTCATTCTCAAGCCGCTCAATCTCTCCAGAAGACTGAAAAAGATGGCTGTCCATGGCCGATCCACCCATAACCCAGCCACCCTCGACCTCATGAAGGGACATCAGAGGCCTCAAGGAGACCTGCTCAAACCACTCCCAGTATGGCACGTCGACCCGAATCAGATCTGGATAGACCTCAACACCCTCCACATAAGAATCACTCGGGGCACGTGGGATGTAATCCTCGATGGTCATCAGCTGAGGAGGATCCACGAGGACAAGAGCCTCACCACCCAACTGCCGCAAGGACCTCTCACCCATCAAGAGCTCCCAAGACCTCGGAGATCGGATCCATATCCGCAAACGAGATAGCTCCATAGCCCTAAATACCTCAGGACACTCAAGCAAGAATGTGGAGTAAGGCTGAAAGATGATGTCAGCATCCCTAATGCAATCCACCGTCGTACGGCACTCCGTAAGTGTACAGACGGTCAATCGCTGGATCCAAGCCAAGTCCCATCGCCTAGCACGAGGAAATACAGAATCAAAAGCTACTGGAAGTCTGCTAGGAGCGAATACTGCGAAATGCTCGAATGCCCAGAAGAGAGTGAACTGCCAGAAGCCGAGGAAACTGGCGGTCTGTCGACGGGAGAAGCGGTGCAAGCCCCGGATGTAAAACCCGTACGTCAGTGCTCCCCAGTCATAATCCCTCAGATCATCAATATCTCGGAACATGCCGACAATGGGTGTGGGAATGATAGACTTGTCATTCCCAAGGAAGCAGCTGAAGATGAAGTAGGCAGTCCATTGGCGATATCGCAGCTCCGTAAGAGGCTCCTCTATCTCCCTCACCAGGAGATCCCTCAGATAACTGATCCTCAAGTAGAAAAGCTTCTTACCCATAATGGCGGCCGGATCATCGATGCCTAGAATCTCCAAGGCCTCGAAATCGGGCACAGGATCACTAGAAGGAATCCTACCCCCGAAGCAAATGCCCAGAATGGCACTCCAGTCGACAGGGAGCACCCCCATCTCGCAGGTGCTAAGATGGATAGTCCCCGTGTGATGGAAGAACCTCTCCACCCAGCACCTCACTAAGGGGTGCCACACATGAATGTAGCGGATGCTAAAGAAGGGACCGAAGCCTAACTCCACTAGAAAATCTCTATACTCTGGACGAATAATCTCCAGAAGCTGATAAAACTCGGACCATCCACCCCGACCAATGCTCGCGGGAGGAGCCTGCACAAAGTCAGAAAGAAAAACGTCAGTACGAAAGAATGCGAAAAAGCAAGACAGAGAAGAGTGTCAATACGTAAATACCTCACAACGACGGACCGAAGATGATGGATGGCTATGGAGGCCCGTCAGGAGTGGCATATCCGCCACCGGAGTGGTGACAGGATAGCGCGGTCGAATGCCACCATGGGGAGGATATCTGAACCCCGGTGCAGCATAATCCTCTGGTATAGGATCCGCGGAAAGAGGAGTGTGGTTGGATCTCTGCCTCTTCGACCTGGCAGGAGGAGCAGCTGCCGGCGCCGCAGTAGACTGGCGAGGTGCACCAGAGGGCCTAGCACTGCGGCCAATAGTAATACCAGGCCAAGAAGAAGGCCGAGCAGCACTAGAAGCCAAACCAGCAGCCTCGGCATCAAGCTCTGCCTGCAAGTTCCTGGCAATAGAAGCATCAACACGAGTACGTACATCCTCCATGGCATCGTACTCGTCATCGGTATCAGGAGGACTCTCAGGCTCGTAAAGCACAGCCTTGCCCTTCGCAAGGCGATCAGACCGGCGCGAGCCCCCACTACCACTACCCTGACCTGACATCTACAAAGAGCACAACAAAGCAATTCAAGAGTTAGAGAAATCAGGTATATTTCATCCTCAAAAGATATAGGAAATACACAGAGTTCAAAATTATGCAAAAAAAAATGGGAGACAATCAAAGAGACAATTCCCCCTTTGACCGTTTGGATGAATTTTCAAAATGGGTCTGATTACTAAATTACGATTTTGACGAAAAGTCAAATCACAGTTACCCGATTTGAGACTTGGGTGGTCACCCAAGCCAAATCATCCCCGACGTGTTTGGATTTGAGGATCCAAACCGTTACATTACCCGATTTGAGACTTGGGTGGTCACCCAAGCCAAATCATCCCCGACGTGTTTGGATTTGAGGATCCAAACCGTTGTATTACCCGATTTCAGACTTGGGTGGTCACCCAAGCCAAATCATCCCCGACGTGTTTGGATTTGAGGA
>BKZX01025097.1:0-22021 GCA_014362285.1 Fagus crenata | reverse complement strand
ACATATACCAAACAAGCCCTAAGTATTTGATGTATTTGGGATTTGAGTTTTGTGGCACTATTGAAACTTTCCTACTTTATTAGAGAAACCTTCCCCGCATCATCCCTCATGGGAAGAAGGCCACCTAAGGCTAAATTTAAACGATGAAGTTCCTATATTTAAAATTAAATTCCAAACTCAATACATGGAAAAGATAAGTGGTAATTCCTCTTCTTAAACAAGTTTCACCTCTTTATGAAGGCGTGAATTTGATATCTAGGATCCTCAAAATATACGTGTGTGTGAGTTTAGATTAGGATTTCTATTAAAAAAAAAAAAAAAGAGTAATGCTAAGGATACAACCAATTTTACAACTAAATGCTTACAAACTGACATGGCATAGTGCCACATCAACCCTAAAAACAATAGGTTTACAGGTCAGATTAATTAATTAAAAAAAATTAAAAGTACAAAAACAAATCTCTCTCTCACGTTTGCCTCATCTCTCTCACATTTGACATCCTCTAGCCTCCAAGTCACTGCCCTTTCCTCCACGCCGTTGCCACCCTTCCAAGTCGCCGCCCTCTCCACGCTGCCCCTCCACGTTGCCGCCTCTACACTACCTCAACGCCCGAGCGAATTTTTTCTTCATTCGTTTGTCACAGTTGTGCAAGGAATTTCCAAGAAATCAACCGCTTCTTGCAATTCCAGTTTTGACATTTACCCATCCTTTTACTTTTACTTTGGATTTTTCCATTCTTTATTGTTTCATCAGCTTTTGGGTTTTCTCATTTGTATTTTTTTTTTATTTTCTATTTATTTTTTTCTCAAGGGTGCTTTTGGGATTTGATTTTTGTTGTGGGTGGGTTTAGGCTGGTGACGGCGATCCAGTGGTTTAGGTGGTGGGTCGGTTGGGTTTTCATTTTTTGGTGTTGATCCAGATCGCCGGCCTCGCGTGGGTTCCGATTAGTGGTGGTGATAGTCGGATTTGAGTCAGAGAAGGGAACAGTTGAGTTTGAGATTTTTATTTTCTTTTTTATCTAATAATAAATTAAAGACTTGTAAAATTAAGTATTAATGACCTGTAAAATTAAGTGTTAAATTGCTGATGTGGTGCCCTCCACCTATAATGCCACATTAGTTTGTAAGCATTTGGTTGTAAAATTGGTTGTATCCCTAGCATTACTAAAAAAAAAAAAAAAATACTGGACAACAAGTTGAAAATGTGATGATGTTGATATAGAAAGATATGAGGACCATCAAAAGCAATGAAAAAATTAGAGGTCAAAGTCGTCAAGGGTGACAACTTTTTCGTCTTGTGCCAATTTCTCCAAAGAAAGCAACAGGGGCATGAATGTTCCAGCGTAAATTTAGATCCAAATTATGAACCTTTTAATAGTCAAAACATACAAGTTATCTTTCAAACACAAAGGTAAATTCTAGAAATAATCATTATTTTTAACATGATTCATGCCGTGGTTTAGCCGTAGTTGATTCAACAAATAATTCCTAATTGTTTGGAATAGCCATTAGTTTAGCAATTATCCTTAGTTAATGTTATTTGTGATTTTTCATTAGGATAGATCGGGTCAGACCGACCTGATTTATTTTATACCTACCCGGTTCATTAATTAGACCGGGCCAACCCCTTTTGAGATCTGTTTTGAATTAAAATCTGTGTCTTGCGGTCTTTGCGGCACCAGTTATATCCTAAGATATATACATTGATACATATTCATCGAATTCATCTTGTATGTGATCGAAGGGTCACACAACAAATTGGTTGGATATGGATCATCATATGGTCAGCGTTTCTTTTGCATGAATTTGGTGAGATCGAAGGGATAGAAACCGAATTTCTCGTACATATTCACTTTATAAACTTACAATGTTGTATAACAGTATATATATTGAAGATGCAATTACATGACGAAGAGCTCCAAGGCAAGCCACCAAATACTTTGCAATAACTCAGAATAATAGAAAAAGAAAACAACAAAAATAAACACCCCTATTTTGATACTTCATAGTTCATAGTAGTATTATACACATACATAACAACCTTGGACTCTCGCATAGTATATTTTCTGATATGTTGCAAATTAAGCATCAGACCAAAAAATATCTAAACCGCCCCAGTCACTTTCTGGCACTCCCAAGGCCTTCCAAACAGCTTTAGAAGCATCAACAATATTGTTACGACATGGAGGCTGATAATCATGGTCAGCATCACACCCCATAGTGGAGTCACACTCATCAACAACCTTGGCCTTAACACTATTTCCATTGCCATAGATAGTAATATAGTTTAAACATCTTTGCTTATTGTTGAACCATCCTGTTGATAGTGCCACCACAGGAGTGTCATCGGAGTGATACTGATTGTCACATTCCGATGGTCCACCACCATCCCCACCTTTCTCAAAGCTATTGATGGTTAGCGTGGCCTTTGTATGGCCGGACACTGGCGGTGAACACTTGTACGTTGTGTAAAGCTTGCCTTGCACGCAACAATCAGAATCATTCTCTTGGTTACATTGTCCTGGAGGAGCTTTTATCCCCTTTATCTTGCCACTGGGATTGCAAGTCTGAGCTTCAATGCTTGGCCACTTTGTAATAAGAAGAAAGAAGAAGAGAACAAAAGCTCTAGAGCAAATTTGATTCTTCATCTTCTATTTTAATTTTTCTTTCTATGCTTAATGAAGTTTTAGTGTGAAGAAGTTATACTGGCAGTAGGCTATATATAGAGATTAAATATCCAAAATAGCTTTCTTTAATTCAAATCACGACATGTTTTTAGTCTTCAAATATCAGTTGGTACTAAAAAAGTCTCATGTAATGGCAGCTCGACGCAACAAATCGCAAAAATCATATAAAAGGGCATGTCAATTATATACGTACTCCACCATATACTTGCCTTAGTTTTGTATTTTCTTTTGGCATGGGTGTCGTTTGTTCATCTGGATTATCGATGACCTTAGTTTATTCAATAAGAGGAAAACTGTATGTGTCCTTTAACTGAGCCTTGAGATTCATATGAGCTTAGTTCAAGCGTAATATATATGAAACTTTACATGTCCAGAATCTCAATTTTTAATGCACAACAAGGTTTCTAAAAAATCACCAAAACATTCCTCAAAAGAAACGGTGTGTCCATTTTGGCTTACTACTCTGATTAGAAACATAAAGAAAAAGCTTCATTTAGTGAATTGTGCTAATTTCAATATTGTTACATTTTGTTTGAACAGAGTTTGTAGCCAGTTTGCTACAATTCATTAAGTAACAACTCATATGACTATCCACATGTATTATTTAAACAAGTCATATGACTTTTTAAATAGATCATGTGACTAAAAGTACAAGTGAATGATCTTATTAGTTGCCACGTAGTGGGTTGTAGTAAGTTGACTACGAACTAGTTTGTAACTAAACTCTATCCATTTTATTTTTAGTTATCCATTTTTCATTAACCAAGTTTGTCATGTTCCCTTAACGTATGGATTGGTATATAAAATTTTGGTCAAAATGCATACGTTGTTAGTTCATAAAGCTTATACTTTTTTGTCTTTAAGTTAGAACTGAGTACTTTTAGTTTCTAAAACTTCAAAAATTTATGCTATTAATTCTTCCGTCTAATTCTGTTAGTTTGCTTGTCTTCATAGCTAATGGAACCACACTGTAATAACATATTTTGAATAATGTTAGTTTGCTTGTCTACATAGCTAATGGAACCACACTGTAATAACATATTTTGAATAATGTGAACTAAATTTTTAATTAAAATATTGGATTGATGGAAATGGGTTCATGGATTTGGTCACACTCACTCACACCGGTCAAACCCAGTCCAACCTTGAGACATCAAAATGACTAATCAGCTGCGCTGATTACTGCCTGAACAATAGAAATCATTGTCAACCAAGAGATTGTAGATGCAAAAACATCCAATGAAAACATCCGCTGTCTACCATTGCGTTTTCTAACAGATGGAGACATACAGCTGTTTTACAATCAATTAATAATCTTAAAATATAATCTAGTGCCACAAGATAAGTAGAATTGTAGAAAGTAATAATTATGTAATTGGAAATGGGGATGAAAATGCTTATATGACCATTATTAGAGAACAGTATTGCCTTCCCATGTAATCCAAATAACAAAATCTTAATTATATATTGACATATCAAGAAAGTTCCCCCCAATTTGATACAAGAAACGAATTCGGAGAAAATAAATATTTAAATTTCCTATATTAGAGAAACTTTCCCCACATCAGCGCTCATGGAAGAAGGCCACATAAGGCTAGATTGAAACGTTGAAATTCCTATATTTAAAATTAAATTTAATGTGGAAACGATAACCATAGTGTTATTGCTAAGCAAGTTGAAAATGTGATGATGATGAATTGATGATGTAGTAAGATAGGAAAATTATTCGGTATTTTCGGAACATAAATAAATGCGTATTCCCTAATCTCACATGAATAGTTGATCCCACCATGAATTTAATTAGTAAAACTCATTATTCATGTAAGATGAGGAAGTACACATTTATTGTATTATAAAAATACTATAAATAGTCATTCAGTAAGATATGAGTACCATCAAAAGCTGTGGAAAAATTAGAGGTCAAGTCGTCAAGGGTGACAACTTTTTTGTCTTGTGCCAACCAAAGAAAGCAACAGGCGCATGATGTTCCAGCGTAAATTTAGTTCAAAATTATGACCCTTTTGACAGTCAGAACATACAAGTTAGCTTTCAAAGTTCAAACACAAGGGTGAATTCTAGAAATTTGGATTTCAGTTTAACATGATTCATGCCGTGGTCTTAGCTTCCATTCATTTCTTTGAAATGTCGTTTGGTACTAACCCGAGACAACTTGGATCTCCCAAAATCATATAGAAGGGCGTGTCAATTATAACATGCCTTCGTTTTGTATGTTCTGATAAGTGTCCTTTGTGCATTTACATTAATGAATGACATTGGTTTATTCAACAAGTGCAAACTGAATATTTGATTTAGAATCTTATAGCAGCCAATAACCTTCCAGATGCTAATGAGCAATTCAAGCAAAATAACATTGGTTGTAGTCTAAATATCATGAAAAAAAAAAAAAAAAAAAACCTTCTTTTCTATATTAATAACTGTAATTAACAAGCATTGTAAGTAAATCTCTATAAAAAAAAAAAAAAAATCATCATTTTTACCATCGATCGGCATGAACTTAATGAAAATAAATCTAGTTAACGTGCCTACTATCAAAACGATATATCATTTGTTTAAATCAGACCAACAAATTGAAAGATATAGGCTAATCAAGATTCAATCGATATATTGAAGATGCAATTACATGATTTAGTGCACCAAATACTTTGGAAGAACTTAGAAATAAAAATAGAAAAAGAAAACAACAAAAACAAACACCCCTTTTTTCATATATAGTAGTGTTTTTTTTTTTTGTTAAATTAGTTCATAGTTGTTGTAAAAGTCTACATGTATAAATTCTTATATGTACAAAATGGATAAAAACAAAGGAGTGGTTGCCTCCCTTCTCTAAGTCTATCCTATAGTCTTACTTTTAATTAATTTCTTCTCTCTTACATATGAGTATAAATATGAATAATCTCAGTTGTCAAAACACTCACGAATTCATTAGATATTAGAGATTCAACAAGTTTATAATATTATGTGGATGACCATTTAAACAAAAAAATTCATATATTTTCTCATCTTTATATTTATTCTCTTGTATTTCCTTTTATTTCACTATAATACGATAGTATTATATATATAGAAACATAGAAACCTTTTTTTCCGCTTAATACATATGTTATGTTTGGGTAACACAAGCATAACAACCACAACAGATTAACCTAGGACTCTCGCATAGCATATTTCAGATTTGGTGGACCTTAAGCATCGGACCAGTATTTATCTAGTTTACCCCAGCCACTTTTTGGCACTCCCAAGGCCTTCCAAACAGCTTTAGAAGCATCAACAATATTGTTGGGACATGGAGGCTGGTAATCAAGGTCAGATCACACCCCATCGTGGAGTCACACGCATCAACAACCTTGGCCTTAACACTCCTTCCATTGCCATAGATAGTAATAAAGTTTGAACATCTATGCTTATTGGCGAACCATCCTGTTGACAGTGCCACCACAGGTGTATCATCTATTCATCTGAGTGGTACTGATTGTCACATTCCGAGGGTGCACCACCATCCCCACCTTTCTCAAAGCTGTTGATGGTTAGCTTGGCCTTTGTATGGCCGGAAACTTTCGGTGAACATTTGTATGTTGTGTAAAGCTTGCCTTCTAAGCAACAATCAGACTCATTCTCTTTGTTACATTGTCCTAGAGGAGCCTTTACCCCCCTTAGCTTGCCACTGGGATTGCATGTCTAAGCTTCAATGCTTGACCACTTTGTAACAAGAAGAAAGAAGAAGAGAACAAAGACGCTAGAGCAAATTTGATTCTTCATTTTCTTTGGTGATATGTTTTAGTGTGAAGAAGTTAATGTGGAGGTAGGCTATATATAGAGATTAAATACCCAAAATAGCTTTCTTTAATTCAAATCACGACATGTTTTAGTCTCTCTTTGTTTTGGATCTTTCAAATATCAGTTGGTACTAAAGTATCATGTTACGGCAGCTCAATGCAAAATCTCAGAAATCATATAAAAGAGCGTGTCAATTATATAAACGTAGGCCATCATTTACTTGCCTTACTGTTGTTGTATTTTTTGTTGTCTGTATTATCGATGACATTAGTTTAATAACATGAAACTGTATATGTCCTTTAGAATCTTGTGGCGGCCACTGTATAAGTCTTGAGATTCAAATGAGCATAGTTCAAGCGTAATATGAAAGAAAAAAACTTGACTAAAGGTCAACCGAATTAATTATCACACAATAAGGGTAGCAACCGAATTATCACAATAAGGTCTTCGAAGCGGTCCCACCATTGACTAAGAATCATGAAACTTATTTTAAGGTATATCCCATAAGCATATAATTTGTTTTAGATTTCTAGAAATTCCAAGTAATAAAATTTTAATCAGTTCACTGTGACTGTGAGTAACAAATTTATATGACAAATGGCCATTATTTTAATGTACTATAATATATATGATATGATTTGGAAATAATATGTTTACATTTTCGATTCCTAAAATTTGGCCATAGTCCAATTTTTGTCCTAAATTTTTTAAAAAGTATGGATTTAGTACCTTAAATTTCAATAAAGGAGTAATTTCTTCCTTTAAGTTTGTGATAAGTTCGATTTTGATCCTTTAAATATGAGATTTGTTCGATTTTGGTTCCTGGCTTGATTTTAGTCTTTTAAATATGTAATTAGTTCAATTTGGCTTCTAAAACCTGGGATGCCTTAGTATCTCATTAGTCATGTAAACAGGAAAATAGATTAAGTAATCAAATAGTTTAATTTTTGAAATTCAAGGACCAAATTAAAATTGGATGTTTTAAAATTAAGGGACCAAAATCGAATAGACCCATATTTGAGGAACCAATATGCAATTTACCCATAATTGTATTATGATTTTTTTATGACAATAATTAAATAAAATGATTGTTATATATTTTCACAATTCTCATATAGCATCCTAAAGGTTCTTATTGTTTCACATGAAATGCTTTTAGTCACAAATTATGTGAATTTTTGTTACTTTTAATTAATAAAGACTTATCGAGATTATGAATTGAAAAAAAAAAAAATTCATGGTTTAAAATTAAAAGCTCTTTAAAATTTAATGTTTAACTTGAAACTACCACAAACTATAGGAGAATAATGCAATTTATCTAAGTCTTTAATTACATGAGTCATTTGGCCCAAAGAGAAGATATTTGGTGTAACCACGACATCTAGAATTTAACTTTTACTATATGATATATGATATGAGATGATTTACAAATGGCATTTGTCAATGCCTTATTTATGATTATAAGTATGCCTATACACACGTACAAGAAGTGAGATGAGAAAAAGGATTCGAATCCTAATTCTCCTCATAAAAAGACTAGATAATACCACCTACTAATTATATAAGACTGTCTTGACATTATATTTCAACCATAATATATGAACACAATAATAATAACATTTTTGCCCACATTAAGTTAAAAATCCAACAATCCACGGTTGCCAATCCACACAAATGGGCAAATTAATTAGACAATATCTGCAATCTGACCGCCATTGTCTTGAGTTTGTTTCTTTGTGCCACCAAACAAAGTAAACATGTTGAATGCTTGGGAAGCTGATTGTCGAAGTTGGGGTTGAAAAATCTTTTGCAAAAAATCAAATGATATGTTATGTACCAGATTAGCTGCATGTGTATAGAGGAGCTCATAAATTTGTTTGTAGCAGCGACGAATAAGCTCTACGAGGATTCCACATAAATTGATCATGGCCAGCCTTAAGGGATTGACTAGGATTGACGCAAGCAGCTCACATGCGAGAATTGCACTAATGACACATAGAAACTTTGATATGGGGAGGTAGTCTGCGTTTTGAGGTCCTAATTTGATTCCCAAAAATGCTGTGCCGTAGATAATTACTGCCATGATAAAGAACGCCATGATTGCATCATATTCTTTTAGTGGAGAAATGCCCAAGCCTCGTAAGTGTAGTCCAAGGACGCCAAGTAAGATCATGATGAGAAAGTTAAGAGGCTCATGGAATGCTGTGGAGGAGCAGACTTCTTTCTCACTTGCACAATTTAAAATAAATAAATAAATTAAAGATTCAAAGGAATTGATTGAGCTTTATTATATGATTACTTTTTTGGCGCCTTAAATGATAGAAAAAATCTAGACTAACATGAGACGTGCACCAAAAGTGAATTTTTTTTTAATTTTACACCATAACGTTTGTATTAAAAAAAAAGAAAAAAAAGAAAGGCCACCATAACAATTGCATTCATTTTCATTTGTCTTCTTTCTATCTATAATCTATATCCGTTAATCACATAATTGTTGGATTGAGATCATGTGCAATACTAGGTTCAAAAACTTAAAAAAAGTGAAGAGTAAAAAAGTAAAACAACCAAAACATAAAAAGTTGTTAAAAAGTGTTTTGATCCAAGGTTGAGATTTAAAAATTAAAAAGTCAACTTTCAAATCTTAACCCTTAAAAAAAAAATTGCAGGTCCAAATCTCAATCCATAATTGTTAAATGAAGAGCTCCGAGTGGCACTGTTAAATGAAAAGTTGGCACCTAGACCACACACTCTCGCTAACCAGTCCATCGACTCCATACATGATTTTTTTTTTTTTTTTTTTTTCCTTCAATTGACCGTGTCCAAGCACTATTATATTACCACCCAAAGCTATCGGCACAAGACAATATTATATGTAACATCTCTTTCACATGTGAATGGTATATAAAATGTTAGGGTAAATTACACTGGTATCTCATTTTTTTGGGGAAACTATACTTGTTGCACCCTATTTTGAGAAAATAACATTCCGCTCCCAAATTTGCAAAATAATTAACACTCAACCCCCCTTTTTTTTGTTTATTTTTTATTAATTTTTTTAACCAATGCCTAACTAACCAGAGTTAAAAAGAAAAATTATATTCCAATTATTTTAAGTTTAAGTGGGAATATTCTTTTAAAAATAGGGGAAAATGGGGCAGATTTTTAATTATTTTGCAAATTTGGGAGCGATGTGTCATTTCTCCAAAATAAGGCGTAATGAGTCTAATTTCTCTACAAGAAGGGAATATCAGTATAATTTTTATATATAATTTTTTTTTTTTTTTACATGCATATAGGCCATTCCCCAATTTCAATCTCTAGTTGCCACATTACTAAAACCAATCCATTTTTTTGCCCAAAGAAACTATGTCCAACAAAAACTCCAAAACAGTATTAGCACCCCATTGGCTTTAGAGCTGCCACATGAACTAGCAACCTTTTTATTTCCAAAATAAACCAGAGGTCCTAGAAATCACAGAATTCAACAGTAACATATATGATATTCCTATTAATTAGGCCATTGATCAACCACACCAAAACTGTTGTGGGCTAGAATATAACTATTTTATAACATGCATGCATGAAGGACCAAAATGAGTAGGCAAAGACACAATCATCAAAAATTTAAATAAATTTGTCCAAAAATCCTCAAAAATTTGGATATACCTATAACTCTAAGATTTAATTATAAAATATAAGGTTTAAATACAACATATCAAAAGTTAAAACTCTAAGGTTGAATTCTATATTCAATTCTATTCTTCCTCAAATTTTCACCCTACCAAACAAAACACAAGCTTATCAAACATTCATTGTTGCAGATGTCATATGAGTAGGTCTTAAAGTGGTCGGCAATGGATTGAGATCTCATGCAATTGGTATTATATACAATACCAATTGAATGATTGAGATTGAAATACTTAACTTTCAATCTCAACCACTTAATAAAAAATTGTTAAAAATTCAAAAAACAAAAAGTGAAAAAGTTAAAGAAGTTGTGAGAAGGAAAAAAGAATTGTACCCATATAATACTTTTTAAGTATTATATGGGATCTCAATCCGTCGGCAATGACTCAGCGGAATCTAGCCAAGAAGGTGGACGTGTTCATGCATCCACGAAGTAAGTCAACAGGCACCAAATTGATGGTCACATATTTTACACACTCTTTTTTGTTTTTGTTTTTTTTTTGTGTTGTATTAGGCCTAAATGACGTGCCGTGTTAGAAGGGGTGACAGATTACCCATAAATGTTGGATAGTTTGATGATTATTTGCGTTATTCATCTTTTTTTTACCTATGTGACTATCACTTTTAACAAAAAAGACTTTAACATGAAATGCTAATAACCCAACATAAACTAAACAATTATGGGTTTATATTTCTTTCGGATTTGTATGTGAGTATTAATTTAGTCCTTAAATAATACTCCTTAAATACAATATTTGTGACATAGAATATTCTATTAAAACCTTTAAATCTTAAATATATCAATCTTATAATTTTATACACATGATTTTGTCACGTCACCCAATATCTCAAATGATATTACACCTTCATTGATCAAACCCTAGAAAGAAGAAAGAAAGAAAAAGAAAACCAGATAGTGGCCTATAAAATTTTATTTGACGTTAACGATAGCTAAAGTGAAGTATTTCATAGCCTCATAAGGTGAACCGTGTAATACAAAATAAACACAAATAGAAAAAAGGAAGAATATCCAATAAATATTGAATCATTGATGCTACTCTTAGATATTAATTTTTCAAAAAAAAAGGTCCATGATGAAATACAGAGACTAGTATTTTCCAAAAATATTATTTGTTCAAATAAAAAGATTTTTTAAAAAAAAAATAAAATAAAAAGGTACTTAATTACATGAGAAATCAAGGTGCATGGTATTTATAAGAACCCTTAAAAATAAATAAAGAAAAGTAACATGCAAGTATCCTAGGGCTTTCTTGTCGTCCTTTTTTCGAACACCCGATTTCCTTAAACCCTTTATTCCAATAAGAATCTCAACCCGCAATCCCATCTCATCACATATATAATACTCTCAAAACATTTTCATAAAACTCTCTCTCCGACTACACTTCAGCTCCAACTTTATCGGGTACGTGTAGCCCTTGGTATCTTAAGCCGTGGTAACTAGTAAGTAGAATCTGGAAAAAGATTAAGAGCTTGTTGTAGATTGGGGTTTAGTGCTTCTATGATCTATACAACATTTGGGCACAAAGGAATGCGATTTTGCATAAGGATTCCGTCAAAACAGAGTTGCAGATTGTGGGCCTTATAAGGAATTCCTATCCATGTTCGAGTGATAATGTTGAATTGGGTTCCAGGTGTTTTTCCTGTTTTAGCTCCTCATGTCCTTAGCTATATTACTTTCGGTTTTTCTTGTTGTATTTGGGGCTCTTTGGGCTGAGTTGGTTGTAATATTGGGATGTTACAAATGTAACTAGCCTTTGGCTTTGTTGCTGGTGTTCCAGCTTGTTTTAATTAATAAAATTCTTAATTTGTTAATTAGTAAGTAGTAACTACTGAGGAGCTCTCCAGTAGTGTTTCAGTTCAGTAACAAGAAAATGAAGAAAGATAAAAGACATACCTTCCATTATCGAGCTTTGATATGTTTGTTTTCTTTTTCTTCCAAAGTCCTTGAGAGACTGATCTACGTCTCCCAACTGGATAACTAAGATTTCTCTCCTCCTCTTTAATCTCCATGCTTGCTTTTTTAGTAATATCAATGCCTACCCCCATATATCTATATGTCTCTATATATACTCAAACATTTGGTATTTAATTATTATTATTGTAATGTAGAAAATATCAAATGGTCTATGCAATAATGCATGGTCAACTCCATCAGGGTTGGATGTGAAAGATTAAGCAATATATATATTTTTTAACGGATAATAATAAGCAATATGTTAGTAGAACTCCAAGGAATCTATCATCTTCATATGGTCGATAAAGCATGATATAATAATAAACATTTGGTTTTTTCTTTGCAACATTCAAATTAGTACAAGGAAATCTATGACATTCACAACCCTTTGGTGGAAGGTGAATCTCACTATTAATTGACTAAAACTCATAAGATTTAAAATCTTAAATCTTAGGGGGGACATGGCCCCTACAATTGTTCCTTCTTTGATCAATACCCTCTCTTACTTTCAAGCTTCAGCCGATTAAGGATCATTGACGTGGAAAAATTAATTACGCAGACAAAAAAGCAGATATTGTGGGCCTAACGCGGAGGATATGAGGGGTGGTCGAAGAAAAATACAGAAATTAGATAGAAGATACGAAGGCAGATTCTACTTTTTGTATTTTAGTTTATATTCCACTAATTGCAATATATTACGTGTTAGATTGTGTTTGATTTTTTTTTTTTCATTTTAAATCTTTGTTATTTAAAAAAATAAAAAAAACCTTGTTGAATTATGATTGATTAAGTATAAAGTGGAACACAAAAAGTAGGATAAAAAATTTGTATTTGGCAAGAATAACTTACAAGGAAATGTACAGACGTATTATCTCTCTTCTCATGGAACTTATAATGAATTTAATTAATGAGATTTATTATTCATATGAAAGAAGTGAGTATTACATTATTATGCTTATAAAGAATAAGGGTAAATTATATTAAAACCCTTTTTTTTTTTTTTTTTTTTTTTATTTAACCAATAATTAACTAACCAAAGTTAAAAAGAAAAATTACATTCCAATTATTTTAAGTTTAAGTAAGGAATATACTACATCGAGGCTTGTCATCTCAACAACTAGTCTATTAAAGAGATTACTACCAAAAGTTGAAAACTAAATATTCTTTACCCTTCTTTTACTGGGTGGATTGGCTCGCAATTTTGTCAGATAGGCAATGTGTAATAGAGAAGGAAAGATTCCCATATCTTTCATCCTTGATTTTTTGTCTGGAGAATTTTTGAGCCGGATGGAACCTTCCCCTCCTTCCTAATTTCTTTGTCCTATTTTTCTTTCAATGATAAGTTTTAATTAAAAAAAAAAAAGAAGCTAATACTTGATATAATAATAACCATTTTGTTAGTACAACTTTCAACTACAAGCAATTAAGTCATTTTTTTTTTTTTTTTTTTTTATCATATCTAGATGGTCTGTCTAGCATAATATAATGATGGGTAAAATGAACTGAACTTTTATATTGTTATAGTAAAATCCTTTAACTCTTTTATAAAAATTAAAAAAACCTGGAGGCACAGAAATTTTGACTGAAATTTTTATACCTTCCGCATTTTTGTTATGTTGTCGTCCGAAGTGATGTGCATGTGAGTGGAGTTTGATTTTTTCGGTAAAAAAGTTTGTCGTCCATTTTGGTACAGTACCAAAGTTTAATGCTTCTAGACCGTGTAATGATCCTTTTTTGTAATCTTCCGGACAGGCTACTCTTAATTTTATGAGGTTCATTTTAACTTAGTTCCTCTCTCGTTTAAGTTTTAACCCTATTGCTATGGCTTTGGCAACTGGCAAGGAAGGCTTTTTCTTTTCTTTATGTTCTTGTAAAATCTAGATGGTGGAATACCCCGTATTTCTTCTCTCTGCTGTACAAAAAGATTACCCAATTGATCAATACAAATATATTATTCAATAAAAAATTATGGTCTTTTTCTCTGACACAAAAAAAAAAAAAAAAAAAACAATTTTGTTGGCACTTGGCAGAAGGAATCCATTTCCACATGCCCTTTCGAAACTACTTTTTTTTGGGGTCCCACCATTGAATTTAAATGTTAAGAAACGTACTGCGTGAGGAATTCCATCCTCTATAACAATGACTGACGTATATTAGAAGTAACATTCTATCAAGCAAATAGTTTATTTTTAAATGAGTTTGAAGGAATATTAACCTATTACGTGATCAGGGGGCCGGCCCAATTATTTTTGGGGTCTTAAGTGAAATCTCAATTTGAGACCTTTTGATCATTTAATATTAAATTAAATTAATATTTTAAAAAAAAATTATTATAATTTTCTTCTTCTTCCTTATTATTAATCATACATGCATTTTGACATCTAAAGAATTTGTAGATCTCAACAAAAAAAAAAAAAAAAGTAATAGCACCCATATTGAAAGTCTTAATTGGTTAAAAAGAGATCTAATCTTTTGTACGGAAATTTTTTTTTTTTTTTTTTGCTAATCTACTAAAAAGTATGACAAATGGTGTAGAAATATCAAAAAATAATGTAAAAATAGCACTGTCTAAAAATATATTACAACATCATATCTTAAACACTAACCCAATATATTAGTCTAATAATAAGCATAATAATAGAGTTTAGGAAAAAAAACCATTTCATAAAAAAAAAAAAAAAGTATCAAATATTTGAGAACAAGAATTGGACACGTGGCTTGGTAGTTGGGAAATCAAAATATCTTCATTAAGCTTTACTTGTTTAGAGTTGATAATTTTATATGGTAGTAAAAATGTGTTATATATATATATATATATATATTTGCGGTAAACCCGAAACAGAACGCCAATATTGACCAGTACCGAAATATTACATTTCAATGGCCAAACCAAAACGGGTGCCAAAACGGTATTCACAACTCTTTTGTTTTTTTGTTTTATAAGTAATTTTGTCACAACTGCTAGGCTCATCATGAAAAGATTGCTTTTCCTTTTTTCTTTTTCTTTTTTTTTTTTTAGTGAAATTGTAAAAAGATTGTTTTTCGGAAACTTTTGATATTCAATTTGAAATTTGATCCTTCTTGCCATTTTTTTTTTCTTTTTTTAGAAGAATATTCTGAGGGATATAGCTAAAATTATATTCAAATTTTAGTTTTAGGAAATACTTTTTCAATTTTACCTAATCACTTTTTAAAACGCTCACACTAGGCAACATTTGATTCTTTATTCTCAACTCTATTTCATTATAATATTATTTCTTTACTTATTACTTATGGGTAAAACTTAAGTACAGTTCCTTAGATTAGGTACATTAGATTCCTTAATTGAATTTAAACACATAACTAAATTGAATTTAAATATTCTTGAAAAGCATAACATTAGTTGTATGTTATTAATTAATACAATCATGTGTTTAAATTTAATTGGGGAACCTAATGTACTTAACCAAAGGAATTATACCTCAATTTTATCCATAATTTATTATATCCTTTCAAACATCCCAACACATAACCCAATAAAGTGTGTGTGTGTGTGTGAGAGAGAGAGAGAGAGAGAGAGAGAGAGAGAGAGAGAAACTAATTAAAAATAAAGAAAATAATAAAATACTCTTTTGCTTAAGCATTGTAGTTTAGAATTACTTTGCCTAACATGTTACTAGTCCAATGGGAGTGATTTTGGAGGTACATTAGCCATATTTTAGCTCAAATAGTGTTTTGCCTATACGGTTGTGAATGTTCTAATAGGACATTTAAAAAAATAAAAATAAAAATAAAAAAGACAAATTTAAATTATACTCTTTAAGTTTTGTCAGTTATCATTTTAGTTTCCTAAGTTTCAATTTTTTCTTTTTAATCTCTTAAGTTTGGTCTTTTTCAGTTCAAATGGAGTTAAATTCTGTCGTTTAATCTTAAAAAAAATAAAAAAAAAATCAAATTATATTCCCTAAGTTTAGTTAGTTGTCATTTTGTATAAATTTTGTTTCTCTCTTTCACATTGTTTGAATTTTTTTTGGGTGGACCAGCTGTAAAATCAAATAGATTACACTGAAATACTGACTTTGTTTGATTAATCATATTCATGTTAATGTTAATGTTTAATTTCATTTCTTCGTGTATATATATATATATATATATATATATATATATATATATATATTTGTTTTCTTGGAACTTTGCTTAGCTGCTGATAAAATAGGAGAATAGAATAAATTTACGATTTTTGTGTGTTGAGTTCTAGATTAAATAGAAATTAATTATTGGAATAATAAATATTTCCACTTGGCCCATGAACTTAGTTTTTTTTTTTTTTGTTAGAAATCTTTAAGTAAAATAAAATTTAAATTTTGTTTTATATTCTGTTTCTATGTTTCTAGTTGAACATATTAGTCCCTGTATGTGTCCAAATTATATATAGTTTCTATTTTTACTTTTATTGGAAATATATGGAGGAAATATTTGGGTCGGCTATATATAAAAAGTAAGTTTTCCCAGTTAATTATGCTACTCCTTTGGGTTTGTGGACTATGGAGTTGTACCAGGAAGATTATAGGATCTGAGTCGAAGAATGGCATCAGATAAAAGTGAAGTAATTGTAGTGGGTAAGTTTTTGTGCTACAATTAATTTCTTAAAGTAGTAAAAAGTACTTTTGTCAGACTTTCCAAAAATAACCACCTCTTTCATTAATGTTCAGTTTTGAATTTATAGTACACAGTACTTCGTATTCTATTCCCTTTCCTCAATGTGGGACAATTCTTTACACAATGAAGTACAGTAAAGTACAAAGTTTCTATTGAAAAGTACAGTATTCTATTTGTCTCCTATTGTTCTTTAACCGCTATTTCCATCCACTGATATAGGCTTGGACCGAGCTTTATACTTTGGCCTCTGATAAGAGCTTGGGCCGAGCTTTACACTTTGACCTTTGATACAGGCTTGGGCCGAGCTTTATACTTTGGCCTCTGTTGTAGGCTTGGGCCGAGCTTTATACTTTGGCCTCTGATAAGAGCTTGGGCCGAGCCTTATACCTTGTTCCCTAATATGGGCTATTCATTTATGGGCCTATTTTATATTTAGATTTCCCCACCTCCAATTGCCCCTCAAATCTTTACTCTTTATTGAAGAGAGAGATTTGACCGAAACAGTGGAGAAATATATAGCACTTATTCGAAGTTTTGAACGAAGTATGGTCAGGAATAGGGTGGTCGGCCATTCTACTAGAGAATAGGGTTCGGTTTACGGGTTGATAACTCGGTTGCTATCCCTGAAAGATCCGAACTAGAACGTTATGGCAATGAAGTAGAACCTTCCAACTCAATGTTGTGCTTATTGGATGATGAAAAGAGATGGGGATGAATTAGTTCAATTTTAACTTGGTAACAACCGTATGCCATAATTAAGGAAAGACGTTTGGCGTTCCCTAAGACATTTCGTCTTTAATGATTTATTGCGATTAGGACGACGTTTGGAGTTCCTAAGGATGTTTTGTTTCCAAGGATATATTGCAAACCGGAAAAATCATTTCCCTTGTTATTATTTTTTATTTACTTTTCTTTTTCTTGCAGGTTTTTTACCGGCCCACGACTGGCTGGATTCCGGTTGCCTGTGGTTCCTTTGGCAGTATATAAGAAAGGGAGACCCCACATTACATTTTTACCTTTAAAACTATTCTCTGCCCCAAATCGTGAACTTTTTCACTGATTTGAATTTGGTTTCTTTTGTCTAGCTCATTTTTACTCAGAGCACAAGTAAAAACATGCCTATCCAAAAGAGGACCGTCGACATACGATCGGTGCTCGGTACGCGTGCCCCAGAGTTGCCGGGAGTTCCTAACGCTCCCCTTGCTTCCGGGTTCTCTGAGGGAGAATCTGTTATAAAAAAGAGGAAAAGGGGAGAGGAGGAAGCTGAAGTAGCCAAAAAGCAACAGGTCGCGATTAACACCGAACCTTCCGCGGCCAAGTCCTCGTCCAAAAAGGGAAGAAGTAAGGATAGCCGAACTCTTCAAAAAGCCGTCGGTCATGTTTCACATAAACGCAAACATCAAAAAGAACTGCCAGCGCCCTGGCAGTGTGAATTCTATGTAAATGGTCGACCGGTGAATGAAGATGATTCGGTCTGGAAAAGTAAGGACGTCCGTGGTGGACAAATAGCTGATGCCCTTGGGAGTGCCCTTCTCCTTCCCAAAGACATGAAGAATTGGAAAGGAAATAACTCAACACAGATGATCGAAAATCTGAAGCGTGATTCGGTCGTGGTGAGTTTTGTTTTATATCCTTTCTTTTATTACGATAATCCGTCATTCTCATTACTCATTGTGACGATTATTTATAGGCCATCCAAGGGGTTTTCGAAGCCGGGTATCGACTGATAGAAGCCGAACGTCTTCTTAACGAATCTCTCGCTCAAAACGATAGGTTGCGTGAAGTCGAAAAGGTGGCGTCTGCTAGAATTTGGGAGGTCGAGTCAACACAAAACTGCCGAAGAAGGGCTTCAGAAGGCTGAATGTCAACTGGTGGAGATGTCGGCTAAGTTGGAACGAGAATGTGAACGTTCTAGTGGATTTCAGGCGGAAATTGATAAACTTAAGGCCGAGTTGGCTGAAGCTCGGCAAGTGTCAAGCAATGCTGAGAATGAAGCTCAGGCCATCTACGACTGGGGTTTCGCAGATGCTGCAGGATCTTTAAGGCTTCAACTGCGTAGGGAGTGTAACATTCATTTCCTGAAAGGGTGGGCTTCGGCTCTCGAACAGGCTGCGGTTGATGATGAGTCTGAGCTTTATGTTTTGGACCGGCATTATCGACCCTATGATTCAGGAACCCCCGAGAATCTTGAAGAAACGAATGTTGAGGTTTTGGGAGATTGTGAAGCCTTTGACGGTCCTACGGCCATGGAGAACGCCGAAGTTTTTGATCACCAAGAGCGGGCTCAAACCGAAGAGGTTCAAGATATGGAGAAAGGTGTCTCTGATAAAGAAGATAATGTAAACGTGGATGATTAAGGGGGATCTGTCTATGATCCTTGAATGCATCTATGACTGCATTATACATTTCATTTCTCCATTGAAGCAAATCGCACCAAACAAACATATTATCCCATTCATTTGGGGTTCTCGGCCTTCGAATCTCAAGAATGTCCTTGAGATCAGCATAAAGGTTTCCATGTACACCAACAACAGAACTTTTGGAGAGTTTGTTGCCACCGAGGGGAAATGAACGTTGACCGAAGGGGTTCAAGATTGTGGAGAAAGGCATATCTGATAAAGAAGATAATGTAAACGTGGATGATTAAGGAGGGTTTGTCTCTATAATCGTCCCCTCTTCCTTTTCTCCTTCTCCTTCTTCTTCTTCTTCTTCTTCTTTCTTTCTTTCTTTCTTTCTTTCTTTTTTTTTTTTTTTTTCTAAGGAAGGGGGAGAAGTGCTACGATGTAATTGGTTGCCCCGTTTTGTTTATGGATAAAAGTTTTTGCTTCGTTATAGATCTGGATTGAGTTATGCATGAGTTTGTTTTATCTTTTGCTTTGTAAAGGCAAGTTCGTTTATCGCTAGGGCCGAGTTTATTTCGTTGCCCCGAACTATCCTCGGTCTATATAATTTGGGTGTATTTTGTTTGAATTGAGATAAATGGATCAAAACACGCTTCATACCCATCATAAGGTCCTCTGCGCGAACGTTCGGTCTGATCAGACCGCCTTAAATAATGTAGTCCAAAGACCATAGGATTGTTCACTAGGTCGGTCAGATTTTGAAATGATAAGTGAGAAGGCAGAGTTTCACCGTTTCAGTGTATAGCAACTCTTTTATTAATGGAGGTCTGACATTGGTGTCTTTTCGATTTTCGGCTAATAAATGAACGACGGCTTGCGTTATTTATTACGCCGTTATGTGTTCCCTAGGCCATCAAATCATTATGAGGTTTTTTGGGGGCCGAGAGAAGTTATTTTACTGGCTCTCCGGTTTTTACCGGCCCATGACCGGCTAAGTCCCGGTATCCGTAGCCTATCAACTCTCGTATAAAAAGGGGGGAGACCCCACTTCATTTTCACTCTTTACTTTCACTTCCAGAGATAAAAAACATCTCCCTCAATCCTTTGAGTCAACCTTTCCTAACTCTTCTGTGTCGTCTTCACGTCAGTAAGTCTTTTTCTACTTTTGTATTTTCCTTCCATCATCCTAGTAGTACTCTTCGGTCCATTAGTTTTTCATGTTATGGGTAAATTTGCTAAACTCGTAGATACCGAAGAGAAAATCGTACATTTTAAAAATCGTTATGGTATTCCTGAGGACGTACATATTCGGTACGTTCCTTTTGGTGATCTTGCACTTCTCCTGTATGAAGATCTCGTGCTTCCCATGGTAGCAATAGTCGAGGGGGGGGGGGGGGGTTAGAATACCCATGCATACTTTCTTACTGCGGTTTTGAACTCATTTTAGACTATCCCCTCTCCAGTGTGCCCCCAACGTTTTTAGGATAGTAATGGGGACGGCCGTTCTCATGGAGAAACTCGGCCTAAACCTTACTGTACATGATATAACATACGTGTATAGTCTCCAAGCGACCGGTAGGGATCAGTATACCTTAGTTGCCCGTAATGTTGATAGAAAACTGGTGACCGGGCTTCCAGACTCTAGCAAGGGCCGAGATGAAGATTTCTTGGTGTTCACGGGGAACTGGCAAAACCCCCATATTAATTGCCCTTTGAGGCCCGGTGTACCAGGTTTTAACTGTTTCACGTCTTTTATGCAATGCATTTTTGTCTATTTTTGTCTATCTTGACTGGACGTTTTTTTTTTTTTTTTCAGACAAGGAATTTACAGCTAAGAAGCTAGAACTTGTGGAAAGGAAGACGGTGGAACACCTCTTAATAAAGCCGTGTTTCATTGACTCGGGTGGTCGTCCTCGTGCGGCTTCCGTTTTACTGGACTACGTGCCTTTATACAAGTCTTTCCAAAAAGGTCCCACCATAAAACACTTTAGACAGGAAGAGGTTACGGTCGTGCGGCCTGGGAGGGATCAAGAGGACATCATCCAAGCGGTCCCTGTCACAGTTAGAAGAGGAGTGCAAGTACCTCAGCTTGTGCCACCTCTTAGTAATCCCGACTTCATTCCTTCCCTTGAGTCTTCGGAAACCGGTCTTCCAATCATTCGGTTTCCGTCTGTTTTTGACCCCAATCCCAAACCGACCGAAGAAATGCCGATCCAGAAAAGAACAGTCAATATAGCGAGCGTGCTTGGGATGTCTGCTCCAGAGACGTCACGGACTTCTCCATCTGCTTCCCCCCTCCCTCCTCCTCCTGGATTTTCTCAAGGAGAGGGTGTTATGAGGAAGAAAAGGAAGAGAGGAAAAGAGCAGGATGATGACGTCTGCGGTCAGGAGGGGTCGTCTCCACCTCAACTTTCAAAGGCTAAGTCCCCTAAAAAGGCTAAGAGTAAGAATGACCGAGCTCCTCAAAAAGCCACGGGTCAAATTCCTCAAGGTCGTATGCGTCAAGACGACTTGAAACAACCGTGGAGCTGCTCTTTTCTTCTTGAGAATCGATCGGTCGATGAAGGAGACTCGGTCCTCAAGAGCGGAAGAGGAGTTCGAGGTGGACAAGTGGCCGAAGCGATTGGAAAGGCTCTTCTCCTTCCAGAAGACATGAAGGTCTGGCAGGAGAAGAGATCCAAGCATATGTTGGAGAATCTTAAGCGTGACTCTATCCTGGTAAGTTTTGTACTCCAATGTTTCATTATGCATGTTAAATGTAGTATTCAGACACACACTCGTATTTTACTTTATCTTATTCTTTGTTTCTTTTTTAGGCCGTTCAAGGCATATTTGAGGTTGGCAACCGATTTTTGGAGACCGAACGTCGCCTCAACCGGTCTGCAGAAGAGATCAAA
>BKZX01025090.1:0-12987 GCA_014362285.1 Fagus crenata | reverse complement strand
CGATTAATCAAATAAACATTGAGAGGTTGAATTTCTATAATTTATTTTACCTAATTGCAAAAGATTGCATAGGTAAAAATTTCCATTTGATAATGAACCAGTTCTCATTGCTTTTAGTTTTAATTTGTATGGTTATTGTTTAGGTATTGAAGGAATTTAGTTTCATCGTGACAAGTACACATGTTGCCTTTAATTTCTCATGATAGTTGATGTATTGTATTTAGAACCTTGAAGATTAATGGTTGACACTAGTCATATGGTGTCTAGAAAGAGATATATGATGTCTTGTTTTAACTTAGAAGTTCTTCTATTTTATATGTTAGTGTTGTAGTTTATGCTTTTGTATCTCTTTGGTGTTCCTTGTATTGTCTTCTTTAATTTTGGTATTCATTGTGGTGGTTGGGTATTCTTTTTGTTCCAATTTTCAGGCAGCAAACTATCTGGAAATTAAGGGACTATTGGATTTAACTTGTCAGACTGTGGCGAACATGATGAAAGGAAAGTCTGTTGAAGAGATTCGCAAGATATTCAATATTACGAATGATTTCACTCCAGAAGAAGAAGAGAAAGTTCGGAAAGAAAACCAGTGGGCATTTGAGTGAAATAGATATTTCCCCCTTCTAGCTACATATAATTATAGGAAGATTGGTACAATGGTAGGGTTCAGCTTTTGTTTTGTCTCAAGTAGTAATAATAATAGGTACGCTTGAGGGAGAAATTAAAGTTAATGATTGTATGCTTTTAATTAACCTTAACACATGGCTTAGTTTCGGTGTTTTTCATTTGCGTGGTGTTTTCACTTGCCTATAAGGAAGTAGCTTTAAATAAAAAGCTTTAAATGGTAATCGGCATATGGTGTGTATATATGCCAATCAAGTTATAGTTCTAACATAGGCACAAGAGTTCATAATTTTGATCTCATCTCTTTCATTTGGCTTGCTTGGTAAGATCTCAGATTTGTCATATGCATTGAGCTGATATTTTTATATGACACTTAGGGTGAGTTTGCCCCGTGATTTCGCGGGACAAATATGCGTTTTCAGACAAAAATATGAATAAACATGTGTTTGGCATTGCGATTTTACTTGGAATTGCGTTTTAAAAAACGCTAAAATGCGACTAGCAATTTTGAAAACGCTGGTTTTGACAAAATACGAAACGCATTTTTTTAAGTATGTTTTACCATAAATATCCCGACCAAGCTTAAAAATGACAAAAAAACCCAAATATATCAAGAACCCATATGAAGCAAAGTTGTATATTTCGTTTCGGCACCCGTTTCGGTTTGGCCATTGGAATGAAATATTTCGGTACCGGTCAATACCGGCGTTCCGTTTCGGGTTTACCGCAAATATATATATACATATAAACTTTGTATTATTTGATATTATTTATCTTACCAATGTGATATTAAGACTTAAAAATTTATATTATTTGATGTTGTTTATCTATAATTACTAATTATATATATATATATATATATATCTTTTCCATTTCTTTTTTTTTTTTCCATCTATTTTTCTCCTAACACTGCTCCACGCCTCCACCTACATGTCCATTTAACTTTTTCATTTAACTTTTTCTCCTCCTCCACACGTTTTCTTTGCTGTTCTCCATTCTCCTCCACACGTTTTCTTCACATTTAAAATTCTTATCCCTGTAAAGAACTCCAGCACTGGCAACTGAGAGCATAGGCCATCGGGGTCAACCACAACAATGTCGTGGTTAGCAAGGTCCATTGCAAACTCACTCAAACTCAACGACGACGAAGAAGACGATGCCACAGATCCAAAATCACCGTAGAAATCTATACCAGAAGCTGATCAACACCATCACCAACCCGATTCGCCATCATCGCCGTCAAATCAATCGCCACGGACCTCTCGGAGATCACCAAAACCCTAACCCGTCAACTCTGGGGCGTCGCCTCTTTCCTTTCCCCTCCCCCTGAGCCTGAGAACCTCTCGGAGATCACCAAAAAGTATTTCGGCCGGATTACGCATATCGGCCGAAATAGGCCGAAACGGCCGAAACACCCCGAAATTTTGGCCGAGGTGGAACATGGGGGTACCTCGTACCGGTTTGCATGCCGGTACGAGATTTTCCGTCCGTTCTGGCCGGAACAGAACGGAATATACAACATTGATATGAAGAAGAAGAAGAAGAACCTGCTGGGTGCACTGAGCTTCACAGAGCTCAACAATTGCCGAATTTCTTTGAGTTTCATTGTCTCTATCTTAACATCTTCAGTATTGAGTTTGAGTCTTATTTACTTTTTCTTTCTATTTTTTCAAACTTGTCAAGTGAAGCTTTTGGTTCACAAGGAGATGTGGTGTCCATGGTTGTTGCCGCTGCTTCTTCCTCTTCTTCTTCTTCTTCTTTCTTCTTCTTTCTTCTTCTTTATGAGACAATACAAGTACACTTGCTTTTCTTTTCTTTTTGGGTTTGTCAGCCAACAATCCTCCCTTTAAATTAAGTCCAACCACATGGATGTACTTACACTACTCTTTGATTTTTTTTTTTCAACTTTCACTTTTTACATTTTATTTTATTGAATTTTTTAATTGATGAGTCCAATCAATATTAATGATATATTGAATTTTATATAAACTACAATGGTAATCCGAAATGTATTTGTTCTCTAATTTATTATTATTATTACTATTAATGTAATTTTTAACATTTCTTACATTAAAATATGATAAGATATTGAACATCATAATTAAGTATTTTTTATAATTTTTACATGAAACAACAATTTTAGACAATTGTTATCTTAACGTTCATTTGATAGAAATAATATTTTGTCATATGTTTTACTAAACGCTTAATTGTGATTTTATAACATTGATAACATTTAAAAAATGACACTATAACTTAACAGTATAATCAAGTCCTTTTTATTTAGCAAAAAATATAATCAAGTCCTTTTTGGTCATTTGCATCCAAAATAACAGTTTTAGACTAAAATTATCCAAAGGCTGAATTGACAGAAACAACACTTTTTCATTAGTTTATCCAAACGCTTAATTATGATTTTCAAAATCGTGTTTTCAAAATCATGATTTTAAAACCACACTTTTTAAAATACGCGCTTTTTCAAACAGCTTATCCAAACCCACCCTTAGTTTTTGGGTGATAAATAATTTAGTGTTCATAACGTGGATATATGTCTTATGCCCCCATATATAATTATAGCTAGGGAGAGGCTTAATGTGAGAATATTGATGGCTGTACAAATTTGCAAGTTGTAGGATGAAGTTTTTATCGGTGTTTCTTTTTCAACTGTGAATTTTCTTTTCTTTCTTCAGCCAATTCTAGTCCATATTGGCCCACTTGTTTGATTTTTGCATTAAAATCTATATTTTTCTAATCCCTCACTCATCTTTTTTATTTTATTTTATTTTATTTTTATTTTTATTTTTTTATTATTAAAAAAAAAAAAAATTGAAACAATGGAGTGTAAAGGATAGCACCATAGTTTCTGAATCACATTCAAAGTCGGATAAGGATAAATCTTCTATCTCCCATTCAAACTCAAACACCAAGGATAAGGACAGTTGCTAGTCTACTATATTTTCGAATGTTCAAAAATACTTGTAATCCATCTATTATACTTGGTTTTATCCTTTATGTACATCTCTATATATATCAAATACAGAACTCTCAACTATATTTAGTGAGAAATATTGAATCAATATTTTGTTATCACATTGTGTCATAACCTGCCAAAACTATCTCACTATCTTGTGAAACAGCCCTAAACTACTTCAAACACCAAATCTTCAACCATTTAGATTTAGATTTAGCTTGAAAGATTTTCTTTCAAATGGACTTTACTACTAAACCGTTAAAAAAGAAGATAAAAAGGGTGACCTTGTTTGTTCATCTCCATAAATTTTCAAATTATTTGACCTGTTCTTCACTTGTTGACAACACATCATTGTTGATTATTAGACAACCTTTGATTGTAAAGGCTGTGCAAAATGTTAGATGAACAAAAGATTCTATTAAATCGACTCTTTTCTGTTTTAACAATGTTAGAAGAACAAAAGATTATATTTTCCTATTTTCGAGTTATTTCAGATAACAATAATCATGGAAATATATATATATATATATATATGAACTTCATCTTCTTCATGCACTATATCATTTAATGATGCCAGACTACTAAATCCAGATCTAGTGCTGACAGTTGAGTTAGATCTATGAAATTTGTTCAACATTTTAAGTTTATCAACTTATTGAGTTAATCAAATTAATCTCTTTAAAGTTTTCTCACTTACTACACTACAAAAAAATCAGCATATAGAGGCGGTTTTGAAAAGCTCAAAACCGTCTCAATAGACTATCAAACCGCCTCAATAGACATGAATGCTCTATAGAGGCGGTTTGACCGCCTCTAAAAATTTCAAAAGTGCCTTTATAAGTACCGCCTCAATAGATATGAATGCTCTATAGAGACAGTTTTCAAAAACCGCCTCTATAGAAAAACCTATAGAGCCTCTAAAGATCATATGTAACTACCTTTATAAGTAATATGGTCTATAGAGGAGGTTTTCAAACTATCTCTAATAGGTTTAAAAATCGCCCTAGATTTATTTATTGAGGCGGTTATATAGATAAAATATTAAAAAAAAAAAAAAGAGAAAAAAGATCTATAATATTCAATACAAAATTCCAAACTAGAATAGAATAAATGTCTATAATACCATAATCATATATGTATAACACAAATAAGGTATTGTCTAAAGAGTCTTCAAAACAATGGACAAACTAAGACAATATGACAATATTAAAAGTTTCAAATTGTTTGATAATTTTAGTACAACACTTCACTTGAGCATAAATGTTTCAAAAAACTAATTAGTACAACTAATCCTCAAAACTAGAATTCTCCTAAGTTTTCTAATTGATGAGATGCAACAAATGATCTTTGACCAAATGGAGATTATTGATCCGGAACACCAACATTGTCCTACATACAAATTAAGAGAGTTTATAAGTTCCTATAATAGTAAAAAAGAACAACACAATGAAATTGACCTATCAATTGAAATTCAAACATATTTAAAGTCAGGTAATCTTAAATATTTAAACTTACCGAAGTAATTACTACGCTATAACGTGACCAAATAATTCCGATGCAAATAACAGCTGCACAACAGATAGTAAGAATGAGAAAAATATAAGACTTGTGTAACTAATGTAACTCAATGCATAGCAAAGAATGCTTAAACTACTAATAGAATACTGACTTGATCTTGTATACACTGTAATGTGTGCATATATGTTTTAGATCATGTGTGTGTATGTGTCTATAAGAGAGGAAGAGAGATATTTACATATGCACATCATGATAATATATAAAAGCATGCGAATTCATAGTATTTTCCTTGCATCATTGCTGATTTACTTAGTACAAATATGGCACTAATGGCACAAAGCCATAATAAGTTTATCTTCAATGAAAATGTAGAGGATTATACCTTTGTACTACCGATAAAAGTGAGTGATTAAAATGACAAGCTACATAACGTGAAAATGCAGAGGATTTAAATTAACATCAATTTAGGAACTAAATTATGTCTATAGAATAATTTTAACTCAATATAATCAGAGTAAAAAAATTAAACCAGAAAACATTAGAACAAACAAAGGTTACATAGTTCATACTTTTCATTTGGGTTTCAAATAACAAAACCAAGAAATGATAAAATTCACCCAAGTAGTATACATGCCAAACAATACTCACACCAAATTAAAACTCAAATCAATGAATCAAATTCAATAATTAATTCCCCAAAGTTCCAGTATTTTCAGCTTAACATTAAGCAGATTTCTGCAGATCAGTCATTTTATAAATTTTATTTGGAACACTTAAAGTTATCAAAGTAACTTGAAATTTAACAGGGATGAACTCATATATATGCACAAGCTACCACAGAAAATTCAGATCAAGATAACATCTCTAGAATTTATTAAAATTCTCATCATATGGTAAACACAAATCTGTCCTGACAGATTTAGCGTCTCATAAGAAAATTAATAACTCTTTCAATATCAATCCAAATACTATAATTCTTGATTCTAAACTCAAGCCCTGTGTGTTAACTTTCATTATATTCATCTTTTGTATCCAGATTCCACATATATAAATTACTATGAATATTTAATCACTACAAACACAGACACTGTCCATTTGACAGATTTGTAGGATTTTCTTATAAATTCTCAAAAGGTATTCAAATAACCATATTTTCAAGTGAGATTTTAAACACTTTACTAGACATATAATAAATCAATCTTCAACAAACCGTTTCCCAAATTACTTTTTACAAAAATCCCAGAATTTCATACAATTTTCTGCTCACTGCAGAAAACAGAAACAGAGCAGCTTCCATGGTCACACATATACTCATGAATCAAGAAGAATATCAAATCCATAAGCAAACCCACACATAAACATAAAAACCCAGCAACTTCCATTAACAAAAATCAAAGATTAAACCCCCAATATCAAAACCCTAACTAAATTTCATCAATCAAACAATCTCAATTATACTCAATTCTAAACCTTGATTAAAATCATAAGCTCTTACCTTAATTGATTATCAATCTTGTTCTTGCTGTGAGAATGGTGATTTCCATGAAGGAACTAAGATATTTTGGAAAGCAATTTGAGCAAGGAAATTCGGATGAGATAGTGTGAGAGTGTGAGAGAGAATCTCTAATTTAATTTCATCAATCCTTACCTCAATTGATTCTCAATCTTGTTCTTGATGAAAAGTTGATTTCCTTAAAATGATAATGGAGATTTGGAGCAAGGGATTTTTAGGTGAGAATGAGAGAGAATCGGGTGAGAGAGAGCTAGAAAAATTGAGAAAGAGAAGGGGGGGGGGGGGGGCGAAAAAGTGTGATTCAAATGGAAAAAGGGAGGCTACGTGGGATTCATTTGGAATGAGAGAATAGTGACTCATCACTATTTAGTAAAATTATGCAATAGCCCCACTATTTCCTTAAGTTTCTATTTTAACCCAATTATAAATAATTATACATAAACACTTATTTATGTAATATATATATATATATATATCCAAAGTTCCCATAATTTAATTAATGGGTTTTACAAAATATCGTTTTACACACCCATGTAATAATAAGAAAACTCAATCACCTTATAAATAAGATTAATTATATAATACACATAATTAATCACATATTTGGGTCGGAATATCACAGAGGTACTTAAAAAAAAAAACCTTTAATATCTATTTGTGGCAGTTTTATGCAGCTAGTGAGGCGGTTTTTATTTCCATACCTCTATATAATAATAATATTGAGGCGGTTTTATTAAACCGCCTCTACAAATTAAAAAGTGTAGAGGCGGTCAAGAAAACTACCTCAATAGCTGTCTATAGAGGCGGTTTAGTAAACCGCCTCTACAAATCGTGCTTTTTGTAGTGTATTATCAAGTTTTCTATCTCTACATGTATCCTGTCCGCTCATGCCCACCGCTCATGTCACTCTCTCTCGGGACTTACCGTTTCCATGAGGGGTTTAATATAACAATATATAATAAGGCGGTAAAACCAGCCAATATATATATTAAAACAATTAAAACAAGTTTAATATAATGAATTAGGAGGTAGAACCAGCCAAATGAAGAATGCAAAATATTTATCAAAAAGTAATTACTTTATTGAAAGTAATAACTTACAGTTTATCAAAGGATTTAATAGATAGACTAGAAGCTGGTAGTTTCCATGGTTACAAGCTTAATATGTGATATGGGTTTTATCAGAGAACTGGGAATAGTCTATTCTAATTCTAAGACTTTTAACACATGAACACTCAGAATGTTACAAGAGAAAGGGCTAAGTTCTTACAAGAAGTTCTGAGGATACAACATAATACAAGCCCATATATATATATATATATATATATATATATAGGCAAAAGAAGAAAGTTCTTGGTGGAAGACAACAACACATGGATTCATATGCAAACAAAAGAGTCTTCATTGTGGGAAACAAGAATTCACATGTGAGATTCCAAAGCTGAATTTTACTATTTGCTTTTGGAAAGCAAAAGTAACTTTGAGATTTTAACAAATGCTGAAGGAGATAAGGCTGGCAAACTTTAGCAAACAGTGGAGATTCTCTACTATTGGAGATAACAGCTGATTTATCAATTTTGTCGGGTATGCTTATTAACAGTGCAGATTCTTCTGACAGTGAATTTATCTGCTGAAGATGACCGACTGTCTTTTATCAAAATGGATTTACCAAAAGACCCTTAATCAAGATAAAGATCTTCAACTTCTTCAATTCCATGTCCTGCGTATGGATCTTGAGAATCCTGAAACAGGGAATCCTAGTACCAGTTTGGGGGCATTGGTACAGAATGAGGGAATTGAGAGGATACTTTAACGACTTTGTTGGTTGATCCTTCTAAGGATGCTGGGGAATGCTTTCCACTAGCAGAGGCTGATTGGCACTGGATGGCAGCCAATCTACAAATTTCTGCAAGCTCTTAAGGAGATTTACCTTTTAACAAATCTGGAATGGAGGAAGATGGCTTGTCTTCAACCTGATTTACTTCGGGAAATTCATCAAAGACAAATTTAATAATTCTGTCTCTGTCGAAACTATCCCACCATTTAATAGCGAAGTTTCTGATCAAAGTGTGGTTTTTAATCTGATAACTCCATTTAACAATCCAAGGGATTTTGTACTTAGCGCAAAATAGCAGTATTGGAGGGAACCTGCTGTTGTATTCTGAGCATTTGTACATTTTAATAAAGTGTAACAATGCTTGCTTGAGCGTGTGAGTGCTCAAAGGAGGATCATCAGGCTTAGTAGGGATCATGGTATTCCACAGTGTATCAGGGATGATCTCGGCTAGGGAATCATACTTGGACCACCATTTAATAAACTACATGGGTAGTTGACATTCAGGTTTAATAAAATTGTACTTCTGGTGCCATTGGATGAACTAGGAGTGAGACATATCATCAAATTGATACAATAGTATTTTGTACCATGCATCAATATAATCATAATATGAGTATTCAAAGGAGTGACCTTGAAGGGGTTTTGTTTTCCATGGATCGCCCCATTGTCTCATATGGGTAAATTTAACAATCTCTATTTTGTGGTAGAGAAGTCCTTTATTATGAATTTTATCATAGATGGATTTAATAACAATAGAACCTTCCTGCTGGAGAATGTTTTGGTAGAAATGGATAGTTTTGTGTGGGACTGAAGGGCTATAATGCTATTGGATTCCATCAGTGGGATGGGTAGGAAAATAGGCTCCTATTAATGAAAGGGGGTTATCAACAATTCCTCTACGGATGAACTCTATATAGAAAAGTTTTTCAGCATAAAGGAGGAGATAGGGAGAAACAGCTTTGGCCTTTCTGGATTTAACAGGGGCTGCTGGAGTAGCAAGGACTATCTTTTTATTAAATGGATCATAATCACTGGTGAAGGCTTTAGCAAATAAGGTGCTTTGGGCAGGTTTATCAAGGGATACCATCCTAGAAGATGATGGTTTATTAGGATAATTAGCAGGATTGATCTGGTGAGGATCATACTTAACAAGTTGGCTAGGGGTGACTAGCTCTGGTTTAATATCTGGGAGTTTATTAGGTGGAACTCTGCTGGAGGAAGTGGCGGCTTTTTTAGAGTTCTTACCCGCCATCTTTGTTCTGCAAAAATTCACGGGTAAGGAAGTCAGGGATAGAATTTTGGCTTCCTTTAATATATTCAATTTCAAAATAAAAAATACTTAATATAGATTGCCATCGGGCGAAAATATGTTTTGATGCAATATTTTCAACATCTTTTTCCAAAACATATTTTGCAGATTTGCAATCAATGCGGATGAGAAATTTTTTATTTACCAAATCAGTTTGAAATTTATCAATGCATAGTACTATAGATAAAATCTCTTTTTTAATAGTACTATAATTATTTTGCACTTTATTCCAAACACCAGAATGGAAACGAACAATTTGTTTGGGGAATCTAGGTTGGTTTTTGTTTCAAAAAACCACCGTAACCAATATTGGAGGTATTGGTTTCAACAATTTTGAAGGAATTTATTGTGGGAATGTCAAGACAAGGCAAAGTCTTAACATACTTTTTAATATCTTAGACTATGGAAGTGTGAACAGATGTCCAAGGAGGAGGATTTTTTTGAAGTCTATCAAAAAGAGGCTTGCATTGCTTCCTAAGGTTTTGATAGAAATCAGCAACATAGTTTAATAAACCCAAAAATCTTTGGAGTTGAGATTTATCAGGAAATTTATCAGCAAACTTGATGACTCTATCTATGGGACTTATCTTACCCTGATAGATATTGTAACCAAGAAATTGGATTTTTGTTTGGAAAAGTTTAATCTTTGGAGAGGAAACAACCAATCCGCTATGTTTAACAATATCTAGAAACGAATTCAAATGTTTCCAGTGTTCATCAATGAATTTACTAAAGATGAGGACATCATCTATGTAGACAATGCAGAATTTACTAAATGGATTAAAAATGTCATTCATAATATTTTGGAACTCACTCGGGGCTTTTTTTAATCCAAAGGGCATTACATTCCACTTATAATGGCCAAATGGGGTGGTGAATACAGTTTTATATTTATTATCTTCATGGATTTGGATTTGCCAAAATCCACTTTTAAGGTCAAATTTACTGAAAATGACTAAATCGCTCAGTCTATTTATCAAATCTTGTTTATTTGGAATTGGATACCTAATCCATTCCAAAACTTTATTCAAGGGTTTATAATTTATCACTAGTCTTGGGACACCTCTTTCTAGTTCAGCATTTTTCTGAACATAGAAGGCAGGACAAGACCAAGGGGATTTACTATGCCGGATTATTTTTTTCTCAAGCAAATCATTAATTTCATTTTTGCAAAATTCCATGATTTCTTGATTCATTTGGATAGGTCTGGCTTTAGTAGGGATGTTTCTTTCATTAAAATCTTAATATATGGTAATTTAACAACATGAGTTTTCTATCCCAAAAAGCATTGGGAAGATTAGAACAAACTTCTTGGTTTAGTTTTTCTTGAAATCTTTCAATTCTTTGTTGAAAGATTTTACAAGTTAATTATTATTCAACTCTTTGGTAGTGATTTTCATCTTTTAAAAATTTCAAATGTTTTTCTTTATTTTTGATTAAACAAATTGATTGGGAGATCAAATTGTCTTTTAACATTTTAGCATCATTTTCCTCAATTCGATTGAGAAAATTGAATTTAACAGGCTGTCCAAAAGAGGAGCAGTTGTAATACCATCCACATCTATTGTGAAAGGTAATAACAAATGGATAAACGGTAATCCAAGGATTACTTTATCATTCAGATTTTTAACAAGGACGAAAGATGTTTTGAAACAAACTTTGTCTTTACAAACATGGGCATTCTTAATTTCATATTTAATATGCATTTTGATACCATTAGCAGAGTTTAATCTTTCAGTTAATTTTTCAAAATATTTAGTAGGGATTAGACCTTCTTGGATGCAATTTAAGTCAGCTCCAGTATCTACTAGAACAATGACTTCAATTTCATGGTCTTCAATTATTAGTTTAACATTTGTATGCCATCTAACTGGTGTTATTTTGTTTAATAAATTGCAATATCTTATTTCATCATCTGATTTTATCATTCTTCTTGTAGAAGATTTAGGGTTTTCATCTTCAGAGGAAGAATCATCATTATTAAGGGGTTTAATAATGATAAAATCATTATTAAAAAAAAAAAAAAAAAAACCTTTAAATGAAAGCACAAAACTAAACCAATCATAATTTTAAAACTACATAGTTACAATCTTAAAAAATAAAAATAATAATAAATAAAAAGAAAAAGAAAAAGATTATGGATATTATTTAACTAATAACTATTAAAGACTCCACATAATACTAAAAGTCCTCCACATCTTCAATTAGTTTATTAAAAAAAACAATTAATGAGGTACTCCCCAAAAATAAAACGTACACCTCATGATTTAATATGGAATCTAGTCTAAAAAAAAAAAAAAAAAAAAAAAAACTAAAAGCTCCCAATAAGGAAAATATAAATATAATATAAGTCAAGCTTTCCAAAACGACGTTGTTTTTAAAATTTATTAATTTGTTCAAAAAGATTCCTAATTTAATAATTGCGTGTTGCGCTTATTCATTAATA
Organism: Fagus crenata; assembly: GCA_014362285.1. Lineage (NCBI taxonomy): Eukaryota > Viridiplantae > Streptophyta > Magnoliopsida > Fagales > Fagaceae > Fagus > Fagus crenata. Next base: position 773 of record BKZX01025090.1, on the reverse strand, counting down.
CCAAATCTTTTACTTATATATTATACTTGATTGCGTTAATTAAATTACATTTTCCCAAAACAAACAAAATCACCAATTGCATCGCTAATAAAAAAAATGTTATCTGAAGCAACTCCAAAATAGTAAAATATATATATATATATATATATATAATGAATAATCACGGAAATTAAAAAAAATAAATAAAACTTAAATGAAAACAAAAAACTAAACCAATTGTAATTTTAAAACTACATAAGGAATAAAATTAATGGTTTGAAATAAATATATAAGGTCATGTGGTATTATTTGCAATTTCAAAGCCATTGGAATATCAATGGTTTGGAAAACTAATTTGCAAATGAAAAATTCAAAATTAATGTTCATAAAATAGAATTAGATCTTAAATATAAATACAATGCTAAATAGATGCAATTATTTTGTTCAAAATTAGATTAATCAAATATATTATCAACATTATGTATAGATAGATATATATACAATATTTGTATTTATCAAAAACAAATATACATGTATATTTATAACCTACCATCAATTCAGGGATAATTTAAAGAAGTAATTTATTCTAAATATTAAATGCATTTCTAAGAAAACTTTTAAACAATGTCCAGATAAGGAATAGTCAAATACACCATTATAGAGTACTTCAAAAGTATCAATTGCTTTGTCAATTAAATAAAATAAAGGGAAATGATTATTTCACACCTAGGTGTGAAATAGTGCTTTCACACCACCACTAAAAGACAAAACTATTATTCCCAATTAACTATTCC
>BKZX01025088.1:0-14520 GCA_014362285.1 Fagus crenata | reverse complement strand
GCCATGGTTTGTTTCTTTGCCGATGGAGTCTAATATATATATATATATATATATAATTTTACTTCGTCAGATACAACAAAAAAGGACACTTCTCTCAATGACCAAGTCTTTCCTGATCTTTCTAATATTCATTTTTGTATTTGGTTATTTGCTGTCAAGATAAGCACCTTTTCAAAGGCTTTTAAAGCCGTGCCTCATTTGTTGACTATATTTCTTTCTATCCCCAACAGTGAACATGAATTTCAAGTGATGGCTATCTACTATTAATTAACCATTGGCTTCCAATTTTTTATTTAAATGAAGTTTGAGCAACACGAAAGTGTCTCCTTCTTATCATAGTAGAAGTACTAAACTGTCAGCTTGAATGGCTATGTACGATGAACATGGATAAAGACCAAAGGTAATAGAGTGATTTACTACCAAAAGATTAAGATGAAGTACCACTATGGGCAGGGGCGGCCCCGAGCGTTGGGTTACCCTAGCCCCGGCCTAATTTGGTTGCCCTACTTACTACTTATTATTTAATATTAAAAAAAATAATATAAAGTCCAAAATTTTTTTTTTTTTATACAAAATCAAGGTTATGTTGTACTTTTAACCAGTTACAGTGTGTAAGAAAATATAAAGCAATAATAGTAAAGAGTAGAGAGAGTAGAAACAAAAAGATACCGTGGTTCGGTCATTAAGACCTACATCCACCCCCAAAAGCCTTTGATGGCTACATTTTTATTATATAATATTGTATTTACAATAAGCTCCTTAACAACATATTTACAGGAGACTAACCATAAATTAACACTATCCGACTCTAAGAAAATTACTTCTCCTTGCATTTTTTGAAGCAAAATCTTCGATCAAGTCATCATAATTTAGTTTATCCAAATATTCATTCTCAATTGAGATCATAGCCAAGCCACTTAATCTCTCTTATGACATAGTAGTCCGAAAATAAGTTTTTATTAACTTCAACTTAGAGAAACTCCTTTCCGCTGAAGCAACTGTAACCGGTATAGTTAACAAAATGCGATATGTAACCCATACTGTTTGGAATCCACCCTCTTCCCAATAAGACTTTATAGTATTGAGGATGTCAATCGATTTTGTTACATCCTTCGGTAATAATGTTTTTAGATATCTAAATTCTTGAAATAACTCATCCGCATAAATATCACAATGTTTTTTATATTCCAAGAAACTTTGTAATTGGTTGCAATGTTCCATCAATTTGTCTTCACTAATGCTTTTGAACTTTCCATTCAACAAAAATCCAAAGATTTCTTCATAACGTTGAAATTGCTTAAACCGATCCTTAAGTGATGTAAGAGCTTGATCTATAATGTGGTTGAAGTAGGTAACTTTAAACTTCTCTTGAGGCGACTGACTTTCAATAGCATCCTCTCCCACATCCTCATCAAATTGCTTCTTTCTACGAACTACTCTTTTTACTGTAAATGCCGGTTCAATACCAACTTTCTTTGCAAGCTCTTTACCTTCCTCTATCAAGTCTAGAAAACCATCTTCTCTAAGCTCCTCAAAGAATAAAATGAGTTTCTTTATTTTTATAATTGCATTCTCAAGTTCGATCTCTTCCTTTTGAAGTACTTGACTAACCCAATTAACTTTGTCTAAGATTTTGTACCAAATACACAAGCTTATCAAGAACTCAAAATCTTCCAAAGCATTGAAACACAAGCCTTTAGCTTCCGCCATCACAACATCATCTTTAGAAGTATTTGAAATTTCAATCAAGGCATCTCTTAATTCCTCCGATTGACTTCTTATTGCTCTAACACTCTCAATATGACTTTCCCAATGAGTTACTGACAATGCCTTTGGTGACAGGCCTTTCACATATGTTTTAAGAACATCCCATCGATATGTTGAACCCGAAAACAAAGTATAAATCTTTTGCACATATCCAAAAAAATTTCTTGCTTTCACACAAGATTTTGCCATATCACATAATGCAAGATTTAAGGTATGACATCCACATGGAAAATAAAATGCTCTAGGATTTACATCAAGTAATCTTCTTTGTACACCTTGATGTTTACCCTTCATATTTGCGTCATTGTCATAACTTTGTCCTCTTATATCATCAATGTTGAGTTTAAGATCCACTAAAGTATCTTCAAGTCCCTTGAAAAGCCCAAGCCCCGATGTGTCATCAACTTTTATAAACCCAAGAAAGAACTCCTCCACCTTAACTTCACTTGCATCCTCAACATTCACACATCTTATAACAATCGACATTTGTTCTTCATGACTTAGATCTGGAGTACAATCAAGGATAATCGAAAAATATTTTGCTTTTAAAATCTTTTTTCGAATTTCTTCTTTAATCTCATTTGCCAACAAACATATCAATTCATTTTGAATTTTGTGGCTAAGATAATGATTTTGAACTTCTTTATCTACCACACGCCGAAGGTGATCTTTCATAACAGGATCAAATTCTGCAAGAAATTCAATAAGTTGACAAAAAAGCCCGTTATTCTTCTCATAAATCTTCTCATTACTTCCATGAAATGGCAAACTATTTCGAGAAAGGGTTTTCACAACCCCAATTATTCGAACTAATATCAACTTCCAACGAATTCTCTCTTTGTTGATCAGTGCCTCCACTTGTTTGTCAATTGTTGCTTCTTGTTTAAGTCTCATTTGTAAGTCCACCCACTTCACGACATTGAGGTTGTGTTCTGGATTCTTTTCATGATCTCTGAGTTTTGTAGGAATGTTATGCCAATCATTAATTCCATCTTCAGCCAAACCAGTTGTCATTGGGTTATGCTTGAATAACTTGCAACAAAAACAAAACACCTTATCCAACTCATTTGAATACACAAGCCACTTCCTTTCTTGCTTCTCACCATTTGGACGATTAGAAGTGTAAAGTTTAGAAGAAAAGTGTCTCCCTCGATTCGGTTATTTTGGAAACTCATCATTTTCTTTTAAGATCTTAATAGGACCTTTTTTAACTAACATCACCCTCTTAGTGTCATTAATAATTCCCCACAACCCTGGATCGTAGTTCACATCAACATCTTTCTCAAGGTCAAGCATACTTACACTAGCTTCTTCATTAACACCTCCATCTCTAAGATTATCTTCATTAGGCTCCTCCCTAAATTCATCATTTGCTACATCAACACCTTCACTCTCATGAGCCTCATCCATATCTTCACCACTAGCTTCTTCCTTACTAAATTCTTCATTTGCTACAACACTTTCGTTAAGCTCCACATGGACTTCATTCATATCTTCACCACTAGCTTCTTCAACTTGACTCGAAGATTCAGATTTTTGAATTATGGCATTAAATAGTTTAGAAATCGAACCCTTTAATGATTTTGCCATTATTTCTTTTCGTTGCTTAACTACTCTATTATAATATCCCGACTTCTGTTTTCGAGATCTCACTCTGTTCTTGTCATTTTCATTCTTCGTCATAGTACCTACAATTTATATAATATTACAATCTTGTTCAAATAATAAAAAAATTATATTATACTCCTAAAAATCTAAACTAATACCTATTAATATTATTTTAGGTTTAATATTTTTTAACTAAAAAATGTTTTAGTGTTAATAACACTATCACGCTCCCATAAAAAATAAAAAATAAAAACACAACACAGACAAATAAATTTAATGTGCAGCACTCCCATCCAAAGAATAAAAATAATATTACGCTATTTGGTCAATACAAAGACAACCACACTAAACATGCCAACATTTAAAGTCTTAAACAAATATAAAATAAATATTCACAAATCCAAACACTATAATACAACACTCACACAAATCATAATATATTTAATCAAAATGTAAAAAACAATTCATTAAAAAAAAAAAAATAGATCAGTGCACGTGCACTAACCCACCACTTCCCCAAAAGTAGAGTAAAGTATATAAAAACAAAACACAGTCTCATCAATCAGGCATAAAAAAAATAATTCGAAAAAAAAAAAGAAAAAAAAAGGGAAACCGTGCACTGACCCAATGTTTAAAAACAAAACACAACAGTCAGCACACTGCACACAACAGACGATTCACAAGCATTAAAAAAAAAAAAAAAAAAAAAAGGTCAGTGCACATGCACTGTGCACTGACCCACTCACCCACAGCAGCCAGTAATGAGTAAACAACAAAACTAACAATTAACATATAAAACTCACCCACAACAGCACAGCCAGTCGTTACTAATTTCAAAAGCATTTAAGAGAGAGAGAGAGAGAAAGAGAGAGAGAAAGAGTGCATACCGGACCGGATCGATGGAACCGGAGTCCACGAAGACCGTGAAGGGCTGAGGGCGTCACGCATGGCGGCGTGAGATGGGTGCGGGCTTGCGGCGATCGGCGTGCCTTGCGTCTCGGCGTACGGCGTGCGGCGCGTGGTGGTGGGCTGGTGGCTGTTTGCTACTCCTCCTTGAGTTCTTTGTGTCGGTGGTTGCTAGATCTAGTGGGTGATTGTGTTTTCAAGGTGATTTGGGGGGGTTTTTCTGGATTGTGAATTTGTGATTTAGGGATTTTTGTTGGTAAAGTTGTGTTTTTGCCGTAATGAGCGACTGAGCGTTGACTGTGTTAGATTGTTATATTTATATTTTATTTTTAGTTTTAGTTTTGGATAGATCTGGCTTAGATCTTTTGTGATTATATTTTTTTTTTGCCCATTTGAATTTTTTTTTGCCCTCCGTTTGTTGGTAATTGGTTGATGAATTGTGATTATTGTTTATTTTTGCTCTTTAATTTTTTTTTTTTGCCCTCTCATGTACTGATAATTGGTTTATGAGTTATGATTAATCAATTTTTTTGCCCTTGAATATTTGTTTTTGCCCTCCGTGGATTGCTAATTGGTTTAAGAGTTATTATTATTTTTTATTTTTGTCTTAAAATTTTTTTTTTGCCCTCTGTTTATGATAATTTTTTATTTTTATCCCCTGAATATATTTTTTTTGCCCTCTATTAAAAATTTTATTTTATGAATAATTTTTTTTCCCCCCCGATGTATATGTATAATTTTTTTTTTTTTTTAATTTTTTTTTATGTATAGTATAAAAATTTTTTTTTTCCTGGGGGGTTGCCCCTGGAGGGGGGGTTGCCCTAGCCCCGGGGCTTGCTGGGCTTACCCCAGGGCCAGCCCTGACTATGGGAGCAACCTGGAAGGATCCGTATGTGGGCTTCTTTTTTTCCAATATATATATTATTTATTAGAATGTTTTAAAACAAGTGATGTTATCTCAAAATGACATTCTAATGTAACGTTTTAGATTATAATTTTAAATCAAAGTAATATAGCTAAATATTTAATACCAGTACTTATAAAAAAAAACACAGGCCTAATAAATACTAATTGCTTATAAAAAACTAAAAATAAGCCTCATACTAGTTATTGAATCAGGATCCGTTTGAGTTAGTTGTTTGAAAAAGTGTGTTTTTAAAAAAGTGCGATTTTAAAATATACATTTTGAAAACACGATTTTAAAATCACAAATAAGCATTTGGTAAAACTAATGAAAAATGTTATTTTTTTAAATTAAGAGTTTAGATAATTTTAGCCTAAAACTGATGTTTCGGGTGCAAATTACTAAAAAAGACATAATTATACTCTTATGCTTATATTACTATATTTTTTAATTTAGTCAATGTTAAAATCGTAATAGTATTATTATTTAAAAAAAATGGTAAATAATTCACTTTTTGTGAATTGAGTATTTGAATTATATGTACAAAATAGTTATTTTTGAGTGCAAATTAACAAAAAAAACCATAACTATTTTTTTTGTTTGAGATACCAACATCATCAGACATTAACCAACGTCAGGCATGGGTTGTCCTTTCTTTTCTCTCTCACCATGTCCTTCCTTTCTTCTTTACTAATATTAATATAATAAATAAATAACAAAGAGGTTAATGTTAGCATGGTTAGATACCAAAATATCGGATCCACATCCCAGGCAATACCTAAACTAATTGCAGCCCTGCAATTAGTTTAATCCAAGCCGTCCAATTGATCCAACCACTCCAGCCCTTGACAGTTCACCAAACATGAAAAATACAACTTTACCCTTTAAACTATTTCAGCACCCCGCGTGAAAACATCAAACCATTTACAAAAAATTTCAAATTCCTCTCACTCTCTCTTTCTCTCTCTCTCTCTCTCCCCTCCCAAGTCTCTGAGATTATGCCCAAAGCTCCTTTCTCTCTCTTACTCACCGACGACGCTGGTACGCCGACAAATCGCACCCCCTCTCCGGTGGCGAACGGCCCTCACCTCATCGGAAAGCTCTAAGTTTTCAGGTACTCTCTCATTCTCTCTCTATCCTTCGCTGCCTCACTCTTTCTCTCACCTCACCTCGCTCATCTCACAGGTTCTGTAGTACGCCTGAAAATCTCCCCCCTGGCCGGTGCCAAACAGACCAGCCTTTCACCTCGTCGGAAAACCCCCAAACCCAACGGTATTTACTCTCTCTCTCCCTCACTCTTTCTTTTACCTCACCAACTCACTGCGTTGCCGCCGATTGTCACCTGCAGAGGCAGATTAGGGGTTTCGCAATCCGAGTTTGGGATTCGGGTTTGGGTTGAAAGACCATCTCAAGGCCCAAGTAGCCTTGCTTATGCCGAGGAGTTCCTGTAGGTAAAAACCCCTAATTTTCCATTATCAATGCTTCAAAATATTATCAAAATGTGTCTAGTTACTTAGAGTTTTTATTTTTGGTTTTTATGGGAAATTTGATGCTTGAAATGGTTGAGGATGGGATTTGTTGGGTGACCATCTGGTCATTTGTTGCTTTCGGGTCTACGTTTTTCTCCATGAGGTTTGAATTTTCTTTTGAGGGTTTTATGCAACAAGTATCTGCATAATAGTGGGTAAATGAGTTGCCACCCACCCTGTTTCTTTGAAAGAAATGCCTCAAGAAAATATAAGAAGCAACTTACTTCTTTTGGTGCTGTTATGGAATTAGATGTGAAGTATGCCCAATTCATATTGTATTGCAGACATAAACTGCTTTGGTTTCCAAGATCTATTGTGTGTTACTAATGAGTAATGAGGCTTGGAATATGTTCACAGACAGAGGAAAAAACCTAAAAAAATCCAAGTATAATTGTGCTGTTGGTTGTGGTCTGTTATGAACTTATTTTAATGTTGTTAGGCTATGTTTTCTAGTATCTTTATTCTATATTATCAAAGAATTTTTAATACCATTAGTTCAGTTAGATATGCATGGCTGGCCTTTTTACTTGAATGTGGCATCACTAGGAACTGGGACCATGATTCTTAATTTTGTTGAACTAATTGTTTAAAATAGAAGAACATCAATCTTCTTATCCCAATGAGCTCTGGCTCAAGTGGTACCTCCTCCCCTTATAAGAGTAAGGTGGAGGGTGAAGTTGTGAGTTCAAGACTAACTTGTTGTGCGTGTGTGTGTGTGTGTGTGTGTGATTACCTATAAAAAAGAAAAGAAAAAGAGAACATCAATCTTCTTATGCTTTGTATATGTTAGTATTTATAGAAAAACTTCTTTGATACCCCGTGTGGCATACATGATGATGCGACTTTTCTGTCATTATATGTTGGCATAATTGGTTTTTGTGGTAAAAGTTTTGGTTTAATGATTCAGGTATGAGAAGTATCATGTCTGCTATGGAGGTGAAGAGGAAGAGAGAAAAGCCAATTATAGTGACATGGTGAGAGTTATTCCCTTGTTAATGGTCTTTTCATTAAAAAATCAAGGTTGTTCTGTATAAAGAATTAACTTCCCACTTGCAGAATGTTCTATGCAATGCCAGAGTATACCTGCCTTGGAATTGTTCTGTAATAGGTATTTCATGTTAGGTTTCTGAATCACGTTATAAGTGTTTTGGTCAAAATGATGAGAAGGCCTTGAACTGTATGTTGAACAGTGTATAAACTAGCAAATTGATTGAATTGGTAATTGTAAAACTAGATTTGTTTATGAGGTTTTTGTATGTTGGTAAGGTTGGCCTTTGTTATGCTTATATTTGAGCATCTATCTTTTTTCCTTCTTTATTGCTATACTGGTTGAAATGAAGAATAATGTTGATTTTCTATAGGATGTCAAATCTAATCTGTCTAAACTCTGAAGAACTAAATTGAACTGTCTCATGTTGATTTTAGGTTAACAAATACTATGATCTTGTGACCAGCTTTTATGAGTTTGGCTGGGGGGAGTCTTTCCATTTTGCACCCAGGTGGGGCTTTCAAGCAATGCAGTATAAATTCTTTTGGCCAATATTGCTGGTCAATTCTAATGATGTGCGTTACTTTTGTTCTTAAAGATGGAAAGGGGAGTCTCTTCAAGAGGGCATCAAGCGACGAGCACTTCCTTGCCTTATAACTAGACCTGAAGCCTGGACAGAAGGTTTGTTTCTTCAGTAGAATGTGGAGAAACTGTCAATTTAAAGATTTACTGTTCAAATTTTGACATTTTTTTGTTTGACATAATAGGTATTGGACGTAGGATGTGGAATTGGTGGACCACTAAGAGAAATTTCTAGATTCAGGTAAATGGAAATTCATGTATTTAAGCTCTCTCTCTCTCTCTCTCCCCCCTTCCCTTCTACTGGTTTAGTATTTGATTAAAGAGGAGTTTTATGGAGCTCATGCTTTCAACTTGTTTGTAGTTTCATGCATATTCTAGGTACATTCACATGAGATTGGGTTGTGCTTTGTGGTTCTGGATGAATATTGAAGTATCATTGGGTTCCTAACATTAAAATAATAATATCAATTAAAATTTTGAGAAGAGAAAAGAGCAATGGTTGGGTTTTAATAGTTTCTAGGATTGAATTTTACAATCCGTATACAAAAGTCAGTTTTTACCTTTGAAGAAGTGCTGCTACGATACCTTTTGTATTGACATCTTGTTTTGCTTAAGTTATGACTTAGAACTTCTTGTGTTGATATTAAGTGTTTTTTAGAAGAATTTTAAGTTTCATTGAGATCCCAATTTTTGACTGACTTACCCCTTGGAAAAAATTCCTGGAGCCGCCACTGTGTGAGTTTAATACTTTTCTTATAAATGTTAATTTGGCATATGAACATGTTAGAATCTCACTTATCAAAAAAAAAAAAAAATTGTTAGAATCTCAGATCTTCTATGGTCTTCTTCGGATTCTAGAGAGTGCTGTGCTCAGACAACTCTCCCTTATCTCACACAAGCTGTTGACCTCTCACGTGTGGGTTATAAAACCCACATGCTTCACGTGGTTTAGTTTGGGTTTATTGTTAGTCTATTACTGATGGTTAAAAAGTTAGCACAGTGTAATTATATATACTCTTACATGTACATAATTCAATACAATGTGAATAATATATAGAAAATAATTTCTAAAATCTCTCTCTATATTTTCTCTTTCTCTTATATTTCTGAACATGCAACCATTGAATTCTAGTTGGATCTCACCGGCTTAAAAGCTTGATTGTTTTTTTTTCTTTTTTGTTCAAATTCATGCTTTTTTTATATAGGGTGTGTTTTGATCAAATCTTTTTTTTTTTCATAGATGCATGCTGGATAGCTAGAAGAAGAAAAGCTGGAGTTATGTTTGTGCATTGAACTATGAGAAACTCTCAAGCCAAAGTTTGTATGCACCTTTCTCAGAACACAAAATTTCCATCAAAGCACATTTTCAAGGAATGCAATGGAGGGTTTTGGAATTGGAAAAACTTTGTGGGAAGATGCAAACGTAGATGACAAGATCCTGAAATCGAGAATATCAAGCTAGTCATTCAAGATTTGCAGAAGATGGGTTTATGTGCAGATTTAGTTAAACTATGTTGTAATGTTGTTTTGTTGTTCTGGAAGCTTAGCTTGTACTGTGTTGTTGGCTTGTGTTGTAATTTGTTTTGTTGTTCCTTAGCTTCGCATGTAAAGTGTTTGCTGGTTTGCCCAGCTTGTTTCAATAAAATTCATGTTGATGTGATGAATGTAATTTGTTTCAATTTGAAGAATTATGATATAGAATTCTTGTTGATGTGATGAATAAATCATGAGTTTATTTATTTTATTTTTTTTGGCAGGCCAATATGTTTTGTAGCATGTGCAAGGACTTTGTTGTGGTTTTGGACAAAGACATGAACATTTCTTTAATGATTGCTAAAAGGATATTACTTTGTTTTGTTGCCAATATTTTGCCTTTGTTTATCTTTTGAATAGTTAGAACTTGACAGTGTAATTAACTTTTGGCTGTTAACAATTATGAACATAAACTGTAATTGCAGAAAAATATTATTGCAGAAACTGTTATTGAAGAAAATGTTATTGCAGAAACTTGTATTGCAGAAACTGTTATTGCAGAAAATGGATTGTATCATGGCCATTATTGCAGAAACTGTTATTGCAGAAAATGGATTGTGTCATGGCCATTATTGCAGAAACTTGTATTGCAGAAATGTGCAGAAACTGTTATTGCATATATACATGAACTTAAGTGGGAATCCATATAACATTTTTTTTTTGGTTGAAAGAATCAGTAAGCTTTATTAACAAACAATCAATAAGAGTACAAACAGCAAGAGAATATCACCCTTCCACAATCACAATTTCAACCATCTATTCCACAATCACAATACACTAAGAGAATGTCACCACAATTAGAACCTATAAATATTAAAAAAAATTACTGTTTCAAAATAAACTAGGAAAATATCAGCATTCCTCTGTTTCACAATTTCAACCATGTTTTTCACATAACACAAATGGATAAATTCCATTGAAACTCTAAATACTCATTCTTTACATATATAAATTAACTAGAAATTACTTAAACATGCACATATACAAAGTAACATGTTTCAATAACTTCATTAGTTACAAGTAATGTCTAAAAAGTTGCTACAAGTTGTATAGACAATTGTTCTAATTGTCAAATATGTTGTCCAAAAGTCAACATTGACAACTCCAAAAAATTGTCCAAGATGTTGTCCAATAGTTGTAGATAAGGCTATCCATCATTGGAAACTCCAAAAAAATGTCCAAGATGCTGTCCATTAGTTGTATATAAGGCTATCCAGCATTGACAACTCCAAAAAAATGTCCATGATGCTGTCCAATAGTTGTATATAAGGCTATCCACTATTGTTTAATAGCTATGCAAAAGACTGTCCAAAAAGACTGTCCATTATACTTCAAAGTCTTGTAATAGAGTAGTCCTAAAAAAACAACATAATATTAGCTAAAAATAAATAAAAATACAAATCGACATGCCAAAATTGATATCTTAAATACATAACAGTATTAGTCAAAATAAAAAAAATATCTCTCAATACTTACAACTAATAACACAATGTGGTATATGTTCAGTTCCACGCACCAAAATCAGTTTCCTGAAAACGTGTCCAAATCTAAAATTAAATTTTTAAACACATGAGAAAATTTGACCCTAATTGAAGTTACCATTTATTAAGTTTTTACATACCAAAAAAATTTCGTGTTTGCAGGTAAGCATTTGCATTTTCAACACCTGGAGTCAATGTATAATTTAATCCAACTTCACCTCCCTGTATAAATACATAACAAACATCACAACCAATTTTCCAATGTTAATCTATTGAATTTTTTTTTTTTAATTGGTAAGTTTAATCAATTTCAAGTATGAAAACGTTTACTTTTTTACCTGATCAATATTTGCATTATTTGATATTTAAGATGATGATGAAGGTAAGGTGGTACTAACAAATGGTCCCTATGAATTACAACAATAGTATGAGTAGAAATATAAGAAATCATTTAATTACTTATACATGTAAAATATGTGAGCAAATTTACCTTAAGGAATGATGTGAAACCGATATCACAACTACCTCCTCGTTCAAATTCATATGACATGGTGCCGATGGGCAGATTTGATAAGTCTGTTATACTACAAACGATAATATCTTACTAGGAAAATTTACAAATAAAAAGACAAATGTAATACACCAAGACATGAACAAGTTATTCCTTAAGGTATTGTTATTCCACTATGAATCAAGAAAATTCTTACTTGATGGGAATCATGTTCTTTATGTGAGCTGTGGTTATTGTGTTTTATGTTGGGTGGAAAACTAGCTTCCTAAAAAAAAAATAAAAAAAAAAAAAAAAAAAAAAAAAAACGTTATTAGGCATAAAAACATATATATTTATAAACCATGGAAAGTTAATAGGGGTAAAAAATAAAATAAAAAATAAAAACTTTTCCTTGGAAAATTGTTGGCCAACTCTATCCTTTATGGTATTTTTACTCCTTTTCTTCGCTTGCTTCTCAACCCAACTTTTTGGCCGTTTTGCACTCTTACGGCCTTCTCTTTTCTTTAGAACTTTAGCTCTTTCAACCAAATTGTCCAAATTCTTGTTTGGATTAACAACTTTATTACCACCAAATGATGACAATGGATTAGGCAATTGATGATCAACCACATTTTTTGTTAGAATGTCTTCAATTTTCTTTTCATATTCCTCCATCATCCTCTCTAATAATGCAGAAGTCTCTTCAATGTTTGCTGCCTGAGAAGCCAAACGCACCAACTTAAGACATAGTCTTCTATAGCGCTGTGTAACAGTCAAGTTGACATCCTCTTTCACACTTGTCGTATTCTCCAAGATATATCCACTTTTTGCCTCTCTTCTCCATCTTTTCAAAATGTAAATATCAGGAATAGATTTTATATCAAGCAAATCAAAAACCTTCAAAGCATGGCAACATAAAATCCCAACTATTTCAAATTTCCTACAACTGCATGAAATTGTTCTTCACAAATCTAAATCAAATGGAATGCTAAGTCATTGCTAATTGAAACCCAAGCCAAAATTCTTAGTTGGGCAATTGAAAACTGATCCAAGAATTAGCTGATAAAAGGTAAAAAGTTATTCTCTTAAATTAGACATCATATAAACCACTCGCACTTAATTGAGATAGCTAACTACTTTTACAAGTCACGAAAAAACAAATTAATAATTAATGTTATGAATTTCATTGGATTGAAGCAAAGTGTTTAAAAAAAAAGGTAAATTATGAAGATGAAAGGGAGGGCAATAGAAAAATGGGGTTCATTTGTAAGGCCTTGATTTGGTGCTACACATGCTACTTCAAGAACAACCAAGAAAAAGTACTGCAATGAAACTACAGGTTCGGAAAAATCAAAAGATTCAAGTGATATATGAAATTAATCCATTTTTGACCTACTATATGATGGTTTTATACTGGTTATCTAAAGATTGGCAACATGGTCAGCAAGACAGAAAGACTGGTTTAGGAAAAAATTCAGATAGTGCACAACATCCAAGAGAACAGAAAGATAAATGCATCTGCTCAATATTGTCTATCTCAGATTCCATCACTTATAAAAAAATAAAAATAAATCTCAGATCCTATCACTTATCAAAAAGAAATCTCAGATTCCATCATTCAGTGATGCCCTTTATTTGGCATGTGGCAATGATGCAGGACAGCAATGTGGAAATAGGATAAATGGGAAAAGGGATAGAAACAAACAGAACAAATCCTAAGAATCACCACCTAGAATCTGCCTGCAAAACCCTAGGCATCACCACCATAGGGGTGTTCGGCTTCACCACCAAACGAAGAAAAGAGACGCATCTCAAATCATAGAAATTTTTATTAATCATCAAGTTCCCTCAAAATGAGTACAAGCTTTGCTTAAATAGGCTACTAAGCCTTAACATAAAAAACCCTAATTCTAATGGGCTCGGGCCCAATTATTGATTTTCAATAAAAATACTAATAAACCTGATTAGATACTAAAGCCTAAAATAAACATATAATCAACTTTGAAATTAAACATAAAAATAAAATAAATATTTTGCTCCCGCATCATACTCCTCTGGTTAGAGAAAACTCGACCTCGAGTTTTATAATGTTGAAGGAGCAAAAGTCTGACACGGAACACTTGCTTCATCTCTGGAACAACAGTGGGGAGGACAGAGAACGAAGGAGCTTTGGATTCCATCACATCATTAAACTTGTCAGGAATTATAAATTCAATGTGTGGAATCGGTAAGGAAAATGAAACCACCTTGTCTTCCTCAAGTATAGTAGAGTCTTCAACTAGCTTGAAAGTAGCATCCACAGCTTGGCTAACCTTAGCAGTACAAAATGTGTCTAAAGCAACACCTATAGAGCACACTGTTTCTTGGAGATAAGGTTGAAGCTTAACAGCACAATTAGTGACCACTTTCTTCCCCAATTTCCATGAAATGGGTGAAACAGTCTCATTTTCTTGTTGTACACTAGCTAATAGCGGACTGAGAAGAGCCAAGGAAATATCGTCACTTTCATCTATGACCATTGTCATAATTGTTTCCATGGCTGAAAATACAATAGGTGAATGGTTGGACCTAATGATCTTTAAGAAAGTTTGAAACATTTTGACAACCAATGCATCACACTCAAGGTCCAACATCACCAAGCACGACTTGACCTTTGCAATAGTATCAAGAATGAAAATAGCCTTCGTATAATATCGACTAGACACATGTGACAAATTTTCAAATGCTGCTAC
>BKZX01025085.1:0-13508 GCA_014362285.1 Fagus crenata | reverse complement strand
AAAAAAAAAAAAAAAAAAAACACTCCTAAAAAAAAATTTACATATTAAGATAATAAGACTCTTTGGTTTCCACTTTCTTTAAAATTATCTTTTATTTGCTCTCACACACTATCTCTCTCTAAAATTCTATCTTTTATTTTTACTTCTATGATAAAATAAAATAAAATAAAATTATCTTTTACAAAAAAAAAATAAAAAACTCCCTCAAACCACCTTCCACCTATCCAACCATGTCTCCTTATCAATAACCACTTATCTTCATCCTCATCAATATATCTTTCCCTTCAAATTGAAAAAATGCATTTATCACTATATCTTCTTCTTCTCCCCGACAATTTTATGCTTGAAAAAACAAGTAAGTAAGTACTCATTTATTCTTTCTACAATTAAAATTAGCACATTATCTATTAAATATAAATTCCATATTTGAGACTTAAAAAAAAAAATCCACTATTTGAATAATCATTTGTTTTTCAAAATTCAAAATAATCACAACTTATTAAAGATAACTTCAATTATTTGAAAGAATTGCAATTTTTAAAATTTTAGAACATTCAAATTTTCTTTGTTTCTCATCAATTTGTGTCAATTTTGGACTTTAATTTTTTGAAAGGTATTCAAGGGTTGTACCTATTTTGTATTCAAGGGCATGCAGTACCCATTTATGCTTTTCAGTACTCATGGAAAATGTTTGATTTTTCATTCCTCTTCATTTTTACTTATTTTTATATTTTTTTTTGTTTTTGTTTTGACGATACAAAATTAAAATTCATAGTTATTGACATGATTCTAATTTGTGTTTCATCTTTATTAATTTTTTTCAGGTATGATGGATGCTTTATGGTGTTTAAGAAAGAAAAAGGCATCATGAATGAAAAAGAAAGTGATCAAGAGGGGGTGATTAAGGTCATCAAGTATGGTAAATGTTTTATTTCTTCTAAAGAATTCATTTGCACTAATACTTTTGCAGACTAAGATAGAACATTTATTAGACTACGTAATCATCATTAGTTTTGAAGAGTTTCAAAAAAAAAATTTGAATTGTTGTAGCATTACTTGCAAAGATAACTTGGTAAGGAAAGATAGTTGCTAGATACAAAAGAGAAAGTGAAGAGGGTTGGCTAAGTTAGTTAGGAATAGGTGCTAAGGTCGTTTGGTGTTGCTGAGGCCATTTGGTGCTACAACATGTATTGTTCATACTATTGCTCTAAGACCAATGATCTTGAACCAACATTGGTGATGGGGATGCAAAGATTTTGGGTTGTCATCTTCTTCTTCTTTCTAAAATAAATTATATATTGTAATATTCTTGATTTTTGCATCAGTGAGTGTCATAAGAGATCTATTTCATTTCTATGGATTGATTAATCATTTCTATTGAGGCATCTTGATTTTTATTTTTATATATTTATTAGTGTAGGAAAGTGAATAAATTTGAATTTTGATTTGTAAACGACAATTAGAAATATTTGGGAGAATTTCCTTCTTTTCTCCTCAAATTTGATTTTTCAATGTAATGCATTTAGAGTCTTTTGGTGAAAAAAAAAAAAAAAATTGAATTCTTAACTATACATTTTTTAAGTTTCTAGAATTTAGGCACATTTCTTAAGTGTAGTACATTAGATTTAATTAAATTCAAATAAAGACGTGCATTCAATTTAATTATTCTTGAAAAACATAATATTGTTTGTATTTTGTAAATGGCTAAATGCTACCAAGTTATATTAGGAATTTAATATATTACATCTAAGGAACTAACCTAGGTTTTACCCTCTCCCACCTTTACTGTTTGATGTATTGCATTAAGGCTTTGCAGACAAGTTCCACCATATCTATCTAAACGGTATACCCATTAAAAAAAATGGAAAAAGCTTCTGAACACGTGAGGAGCGCGTGTGAAGATGTGGAAAAATTGAATAAATAAATTAAAAATTAAACGTGATAATTAGGAAAAGCCTCTGAACATGCGCGTAGCGCGTGTGACTTACCTTCTTTATATTATTTTGTTAATCAATGAAAATTTTATAGTTTGACTTAATTGTTGAGATATTAAATATTACAGACTTTTATATTTATTTTTTAAATACGAAGAAACATAGAACACCGTAAGGGAAAGAAAATCAATAACCTTACCTTTGATCTCACTTTTATTGTATACCAATCACAACATGTCATTTCAATTATTGTGAAAATAAAATAAATTGTAGTCCAATAATAGCTTAGTGTAATTTTTTACATGAGGGTTATTTTAACGTGTAACTAAAGTTGATTGTTAGGACATAGGACACTAAAACATATCTAATCCCACAATCCACACGTTCCCACTTCCCACTCACATTTTTTTTTTTTTTTTTTATGTAACTTTCTCACATTTGAGTTATTTACCAATTTTTAAATACTTAAATCAAATTTAAAAACAATACAATTTCTTTTGGATAAACTTAAAAGTAATCACCATTTATTTTTTTTAAAAAAATAAAACTTCCACAACAACTCTTAGGAGATAAACTCAAGAATTAAAACTCCAATTGTACTCAAATTCAAACTCATCAGTTTGAAGCAAGTAATTTACATCTCTCTCCATCTTATTTCAGGTTCCTACTTCCCACCTATGTTTAAAGCTTTTATTTATTTTTTATTTTATGTAAAATTGCCACCAATGTTTGAGATTTTTTTTTTCTTTTTTTTTTTTTATAATTTTAATTGTATTTAGTTGTTCTCCATCCTTATTTACTATCTAATACTACTTTTTTTTTTATTTGCTAAAATCTATCTAATACTATTTAAATGTTTTTTTTTATTGAATACTATTTAAACCTTAGATGTAAGGGATATATATAATTTTACCATTTTTAAAACAAAAACAAAAATTGTCCAGGAAAATTGATGCACTCTTCAATCCATGGACACCTTATCTAAAAAAAAAAAAAATTAAATAGATTAATCGATCAATTAATAACATAGAAATGAATTAAATTAATATCAGATATCCTAATTAGTAGGTTATCTTTTATAAGATTAATATCTTAGCAATAAAAAATATTACAAGATTAATATAATTCACCAATATTCAAGTCAAATGTCCCAAATATTCACATAAACATGTCATGAATCAATTATTTTTATTCATTTTTGTGTATTTATATTATATTAATTTGTGTTGTATGATAAATGAAAATTTTATAATAAAAATATATAAGGTATATTTTTTATAAACTTGGGAAATATTCAATTAATTTATCTAAAAAAATTTAACTAATATGTCAATTAGAAATGTATTTACCATATATGAAATTAAATTACTGAGATTAAAAAGTTATGTTTTATTGTAGGTGTTGTACGTATCATGTATCACATGATCCTAATAATCATGAAGAAAAAAAAAAAAAAAACCAATCATTAGATGGTTTATCACAAGATTAATACAACTTATTACTATTCTAGTAATTGGAAACACAAGAAAATGTACTGCTCATTTATTTATTGAGATGGTATTTAGTTTTGATTAGAAATTTGTAGTCGTATCATTTTTTACATAGGCCGCTAACATTATTTTTATTATGCACAAATCACAACAAACTAAATCAACACTTGTAAAAACAATTATGAAAACTTTTGTGTCATCTTTATTTATTAATTATAGAGTTAAAATGAGCTCTAACTAAGTACTGAATTTTCATTTCTGTTACATCATTAAAAATAATAATAAAATAAAAAATAAATAAAAAGACTTATATGGTTAATCAAGTAATGTCCATACTCCATTGTTTCAACTTTCAATGCTAGAGAATTCTAGACCATGGACTTTCGGTTTCGGTGCCTAACACGGCAATGCAAAGTCTTATCTCTCCCTCCCTAAAAAAGCCTAAATGAAAAGTTTCTTAATTAATCCAAGTCTTGGCAATGGTTTTTTCAAGACTTCTCTTCCTGCTGTTTGCCATTTGCATGCTAATTTCTTAAGCCATTGCTCAGCCAGAGTCCCGATACCAATTTTGTTTAGAAAATGGTAACTACACAAGCAACACTACGTACAATACAAATCTCAATAACCTCCTCTCCTCTCTTTCCTCCAACACTCAAATTGACTATGGATTCTACAATGTTTCTTATGGCCAAAACACTGACAAAGTGTATGCAATTGGACTTTGTAGAGGAGATGTTAAGCCAGATACGTGCCGTAGTTGCCTCAACAGCGCTACAAATCTTCTTCCACTTGTTTGTCCAAATAAGAAGGACGCCATAGGAGTCCTACAAGGCCGGCCCAATCATTTTGGGGGCCTTAAGCGAAATCTTAAATTGAGACCTTTAACTATTCAATACTAAATTAAATTAATCTATCATTTACAATTAATTAAAACCACTATATACTACTACCCACAAAATTTAATAGCTTATATATATATATATATATATATTTGTGTTGATTTTTGATTTTGAAAAATATTTGTGTTGATTTAATTGTCTTTAATATAATGATATAAAGGTAAAAGACAAAACAAAGTAGTTTTAAGTATTAATGCACATTGCACAGCACCCCACTGGGCCACCCAATTAAAATGGTAAACTTATACCCAATAATAAATAGTCACTAACCTATCATACTAGCTCAAGCCCAATAAAAATAGACCTTTATCAAAAAGACTCAAGCCCATAAAAAATCTACATCAGTAGATGATTCAAGGAAAAAACAAAAAACCAATTAAACTTAAAAAAAAAAATGTAAGGTCAACTAACAAGTACTTCATGTGGGGGTGGGGGACTCTAGAAAAATAAAAGGTGAAGAGGGAGAGATGGTGTGGCAGATTGTTTTGTCACTTTGTTCACCCCTCCCACAGATTAAAGGTTCTATTTTAAGAGAGAGAGAGAGAGAGAGAGAGGAGAAAAGAAGTGGATAATGAAGAAGAAGAAGGCCTTGCTGTGTTGTGTTGTGTGACGCAAAATAGCAAATGAAATTGAAGGCTGGCATGCAAAAGAAGAAATGCAAGAGGGCTGTTGGTCTTTCTAAAAAATAAAAAATAAAAATCGTAGAAGAATAAAGGTCCTGCTGTGTTGTATGTTGAGCTCTTTTTTCTTAATCTTTACCCCCAAAGTTCTTTTAAATTGGGGCTCTGTAAACCTTTTTTTTTTTTAATGATTTGGGGGCCTTGTTTAATAAAGGTTTTTTGTTTTTGTGCTGGGGACCTCAAGCGATGGCCTAATTCGCTTAAGGGCTGGGCCGGCCTTAAATAGGAGGGTATGACGAATGCATGTTACGCTACTCATTCCGCAACATATTTGGCATCAAGGAAGATACTCCTTCTATCTATATGTGGAACCCCAATAACGTATTTGCCAATGTTGTGGATGAGTTCAAGTAGAACGTGATGACGTTGTTGGATAGCCAAAGAGGTAGAGCTGCAGCGGGTGGTTCTCTTTGTAAGTTTGCAGTAGGAAATATTACAGAATAAACTCCCAAACAGTATATGCACTTGTGCAATGCACACCTAATTTGTCTCAGCAAGATTGCAGTGATTGCCTGGCTGGGGCAATTGGAGATTTTCCTATATGCTGTGATGGGTGGCAAGGAGGGAGAGTTATTACACCCAGCTGTAACTTTAGGTTTGAGTCCAGCCTCTTCTATGACAACACAGTTGATAATTCACCACCTCCACCTTCACCTCCACCATTGACCAATATCTCTACTTCAAAAGGTAAGCTTAAATCATAACATAATCATGTGATTTATGTCATAAAAAGTTGTAACAAGAGCTCTTCGAATAACGTGACTATTCCTTGGGTATGTTGTCGCTCGTCCCACATATATCGGATAATTACAAGAATCCTTTGTTTGTAGCTCCAAGATACTAGGTAGATCATTTCTAAGGCTTTCTCTTTTGAAACAAATGCTAATTTAATTTATGATCCACATGAAAATTTTAAGATTTATCTGTCATAATTTTTTTCTAAGAACAAATTTCTGGATTTTGCAGGAAAGGAGAGTAACAAATCTCAAACTATCACTACAAGAAATTTGGTCTTTAGCGACGACACAAAGTCGTCGTTGATATTCTAAAAGTTGTCGCTAATTATCATTAGCGAAGACAAAGTCGTTGCTAATCGTCATTGCTATTGCTCCGTCACTATTATAAATTCAGCGACGACATTTTCGTTGCTAATAGTAACAATTGTCGTTGCAAATAACTTAAGACCATTAATAAATATATCGTCGCTGATACGTCACTATTTGCGACGACAAATATGTCGTTGCTGATTGTAGTATAACAGCGACGACACATTGTTGTTGCTAATATGTAAATATCAGCGATGACACAATGTTGTCGCTATTTACTTTTTTCATTTTTTAGATTTTTTATGGTTTTCATTTTGCTTTTTACATGAATATTGAAAACACATTCATACATCATCATACAACAATTCAATAAACAAATAGTCATAAATTCATTACATCTATTAAATCGACACATAGAATAAAAGAAAAATAATACTCAAGTCCAATCTATTGTATACAAAGTTTAAATTCCACACTATTTCCAATCACATTAAAACATAGTCTTATCAACTAACTAATTAAATGTCCTCATGAGAAATATATAAACTTGAAACTTGTTGCATTGGGATGGATCTCCCCTCGATATGTGGGTCATGACACGAAACATTTCTTCCTCTTGAAGTAAAAAACAAAACCCAATATAAAGGTTACCAAAATAGATGACAATGCTTACTAAATAACTTCTAAAAAGCAAACACAAATACAAAGATCATAAAAAGATAGACAAACAAACCAAAAAACATTAACATGACATAGACCTCTCTAATATCCTAACCTAATCACAACACGTCATTCTATAAAAGTTAAACATTAGGTAGCAATAATGTCACACCCCAAACATGACAAGGTCTAGTGCATAAGAAGACTACAACCCAAACACCTGTAAATTTTTCTCCAACCATTACATAAATATACGTCAACCTAGAATATCAAAAAGTCCATTCTAAAAATTCCAGTACACTAATCCATAAGGTTCATACATTAAGCCATTTACATATATGTGTATGTCCCCAAAATAAGTTAGAGCTCTATAACTATCACTTTGACCACTGACCACAAAAGAATGGAGGTCTGTGCATAATTACATATAATTACATATCAATATTTCTATACAAAAATATCTTTTAGGATGTGTAACCCCAGCAACAACTCTGGGTCTAACACATCTAAGATTGACCACTGATATCACTATTAGCTCATTAAACAGGAATGAGCTAAAACCCAGTAAGTAGCATAAATAATATAGGTAGGGGAAATGCAAGTGTCATGATACCCAACATTGTACAAACACATGCTATAATTTGAGATATACCCATTGAATTCTTCATAAGCAATTTCCATCTTTAAAACAAATGACGGAAAGATTAAAATAATGTTGATATGAACACTTAATCCTATCAAGTCCATCTACATGACTACGTGTCATGCTAATGAACTCATTAACACCTTCAATATATCGATTACCAAATCTATTACTTTCTTGCATCCAAGTCTTATCCATCTCAATGTTCCTATCACAAAAATTCAAGAAGATGAAAAGAGAGAAAATTCAATTGTTATCATGCTGACTAACTTTCATTTATATCATGCATTCATTATATTATTATCAAGAAACCTAATTTATAGTGCTGAATTTTTCAAAGATCTTGCATGAAGTCAGTATCAATAAATAGATTGATGGACAAACATTCAAGGTTAGTAGGCTAAATTGCATATGTATGCTTCATGTGATTCTTTAACTAGATAATATTAGTGGACTTGGTAATAAACTAGCTAAGGTAGCATATGTATGTTTCATGTGTACTTCAGAAGCTTACCAACTGATATATGAATTTCAATTGTATTGTGGGTTTCACCAGCCTTCCTCAGATAGTTAATTGTTGCAGTTATGAAAACATCTCCAGTTACTCAAGAGATTGTAGGTACAAGAAGAGATTTGGAAAACAAAAAGTGACATGCTTAAAAACTAAGTGCATGTTATATCTTAAATGAATATCAACGGCCTTATCCAGCAAGTGCTGGCTGCAGCTTATACAAATATAGAAGATGTCCTAAAATTCGTAGATTGGCTTGACACTGAACTCTCATCATTGGTAATTTCTAAAGCCTTTTGATATAAATATGATTCATTTTTTTGCTAATTGATATAAATATGGTTCTGCTTAATTTAAGTAGCACCATATATATTTACATTGACATCTATTCTTTCTGTTGCTTGGCAACTCTATATTGTAAGTCTCAAGGAGTCAAGGTACCTTAGAAGTCATTGCCCCTATAGGTATATAGATGATAGCTGGTCAACATCTAACCAACAGACGAAAACATTGGGCCAGAGTCCAATCATCATTGAGTTTGATAGATTCACCCTATTTGAACCCCCACCACTTCTCTCTCTTGCATTATTCTTGGTCATTATGGTAGTTTTATATGTTAATCTATCATTCCTTGGAGATTAGAAAATTTACACCTAAGATATTATTTCTCATAAGGGATGCCTAATTATTAGACTTTCAGATTCATGAATAGGTGCATCAAATTACATTTAAAGTTTCAAATGAAAATAAATTGAAGATCATAGATATGTTTGAAAAGATTTAAATTAACATCAATTTAGGAACTAAATCATGTCTATAGAATAATTTTAACTCAATATAATCAGAGTAAGAAAATTAAACCAGAAAACATTAGAACAAACAAAGGTTACATAGTTCATACTTTCATTTGGGTTTCAAATAACAAAACCAAGGCATGATAAAATTCACACAAGTAGTATACATGTCAAACAATACTCACACCAAATTATAACTCAAATCAATGAATCAAGTTCAATAATTAATTCCCCAAAGTTCCAGTATTTTCAACTTAACATTAAGCAGATTTCTGCAGATCAGTCATTTTATAAATTTTATTTGGAATACTTAAAGTTATCAAAGTAACTTGAAATTTAACAGGGATGACCTCATGTATATGAAAAAGCTACCAAAGAAAATTCAGGTCAAGATAACATCTCTAGAATTTATTAAAATTCTCGTCATATGGTAAACACAAATCTGTCTTGACAGATTTAGTGTCTCATAAGAAAATTAATAACTCTTTCAATATCAATCCAAATACTATAATTCTTGATTCTAAACTCAAGCCCTGTGTGTTAACTTTCATTATATTCATCTTTTGTATCCAGATTCCACATATATAAATTACTATGAATATTTAATCACTACAAACACAGACACTGTCCATTTGACAGATTTGTAGGATTTTCTTATAAATTCTCAAAAGGTATTCAAATAACCATATTTTCAAGTGAGATTTTAAACACTTATACTAGACATATAATAAATCAATCTTCAACAAACCGTTTCCCAAATTAATTTTTACAAAAATCCCAGAATTTCATACAACTTTCTGCTCACTGCAGAAAACAGAAACAGAGGGTATTCTTCATCAAAAACTTAAAAATCACCCATGGTCACACATATACTCATGAACCAAGAAGAATATCAAATCCATAAGCAAACCCACATATAAACATAAAAACCTAGCAACTTCCATTAACAAAAGTCAAAGATTTAACCCCCAATATCAAAACCCTAACTAAATTTCATCAATCAAACAATCTCAATCATACCCATTTCTAAACCTTGATTAAAATCATAAGCTCTTACCTTAATTGATTATCAATCTTGCTCTTGCTGTGAGAATGGTGATTTCCATGAAGGAACTAAGATATGTTGGAGAGCAATTTGAGCAAGGAAATTCGGATGAGATGGTGTGAGAGTGTGAGAGAGAGCTAGAGAGAACCAAGTGAGAGATTGAGATTGAGGGAGCAGAAAATATAAGATTGGGGTTGGGGTTTTAGTTTAGGGATTTTTGAAATGGTGATTTTTGATAAATTACAATTCTGCCCCCATTATTTGGTAAAAAAAAAAAAAGTTTGATACAGAAATGTTGTTCTCAGTAAACTAATTAAAGAAGACCCATTAGGCCATTATAAATTGAAGGAGTTTTTTAAATTAAAAGTTTTCATTTTTTTCTATTTTGCAAATGGTTTTCTTTATAAAAGGTTGGATTCCTTTTCATTTTATGCTACTGAACGTTTCACTTGTAGTAGTGTAGTACAACTACAAGTCTCTTCAGATGTGAGCCTAAGGTCCATTTCAACACGTAGTATGTGGTTCAGTACGCAACACCGGCCCAATTTTCATGGTCCTTTTTTTTTTTTTTTAATGACTAAGGATTTTATCATTTAAAAAAAAAAATGAACTTATTTATAATGCTTTAAATTATGATTAAAATAAATACGAAAATTTAGGATTTAGAAAATGGTCATATATCAGCGACGACACACAATATCGTCGCTATAAAGTACTTATAGCGACGATCCACAATGTTGTCGCAAAACGGTTAATAACTTAATATAAAATCCTATATGTTATTATTATTTTGGTCACATATCAGCAACGACACACAATATCGTCGCTAGAAAGTACTTATAGCAACAATTTACAATATTGTCGCTAAACGGTTAATAACTTAATATAAAATCCTATATGTTATTATTATTTGGTCACGTATCAGCGACGACACACAATATCGTCACTATAAAGTACTTATAGCGATGATTCAAAATATCATCGGTAAACGGTTAATAACTTAATATAAAATTTTATATGTTATTATTATTTTGGCCAAATATCAACGACGACACACAAAATCATCGCTAAATAAAGTATATTAGTGACGAAAATAATCGTTGCTAATATAAAATCATATTTGTTATTATTATTTTTGCCACATTGTTGTGACAACACACAATGTCATCACAAATAAATAACAATTAATGACGACTATTGTCGTCTCTGATATAAAAAATTAATTTGCAACGCCAATCTTGTCGCTAAAAAGTAATTAGTTGTCGCAAATAGATCTTCCATTTTAACATCTATCGTATTAACAACAACCTATAGCGAGGACTTAAAAAGTCGTCGCTGTTGTTAATTTGTTTTGAAAATTAGCGATGACAATAATTTGTTGTCACTAATGCTTACTTATTAGCAACGATTTTTAGGTCGTCGTTGAAATTTTGGTCGCTGAAGGCTAAATTTCTTGTAATGTATCATCATAGTTGTGCTTGTGCCCATTATTACTTTTGTGGTAGGAATAATCACCTTCTGCATCTACAAGAGAGTCAGGAAGCCAAAGCAGAAACCATAAAGTAAGTTAAATAATTGGTTTAGGTGATATTTAGGTGGTGTTTGGATCCTTTACTGAAAAAAGCTTTTTCGAATTTTTATGCATAAAATGCATTCTCAAAAAAAGTTAAGATGTTTGGTTGGGATTTTGGCAAATGCAAAATGCATTCTACCTAGAATGTATTTTGCAAATTCTCAATTCTAAAACAAAAGTCAAAATCCAAAATTTTTTGGATTATGATTTTAGCTTCTGATTCTCATTTTTGCTAAAACAAGTGGGACCCACTCACAATAGAATTAATCGCTCCAACATCAATTTTTTCGCACCGTTTTTGTCCTTCTCTTCTTCAACTTTATTTTTCTTTCTTCTTGTGTTCTCATATTTCACATAATCTGCTACATGTGTGTGTTGTAGAATTCATTTTCTTTTAGATCTGTTATGTGTGTGGTGAGTTTAGCAATAAAAAAAATTACGTGTGTGGTGTAAAAAAAAGAAGGAAAAGGGAGGGGGAGTTTATGTATATGGTGGGGAAAAAGTGTGGGGAAAAATAAATTAGTTTTATTTGTTTGTTGGGTCCAAAGTGTAGAATTGTGAAAATTTGTTAGAGAAAGTCTGTAGTATTTTTTATTAGATATGATATGTGTAATCTCTATTACACAAACAATGCACACTTGTCCAGATTTTTTTATCACATTATTCAAATTTTGTAAAAGTGTGCAACGGGAATGTGCAAAAATCATGATCCAATTTTTTTTTTTAGTAGACATTAATTTTAAACAAGACGTAATACTTTATTTTTGAATTATTTTTCGTATTAATGTTAGAGATGAGAATTTTTTTTTTTTTGGTTAATTTTTTATTGATAGTAAATGTATCTTTAACTTGTATTGAGATATTTTAAAAAAAAAAAATTGTTAATTACATAATGTATTCTAATAACATATTATTTAATAGGAAGAATGCATTCTCTAAAATACCACAATGTATTCTAATAATTACATAATGTATTCTAATAATATATTATTTAAAAAAAAAATTGTTAATTACATAATGCATACTCTAGAATGCATTCTTGCTGGAATGCTTTAAGAATGCATTCGAAAAGTAGAGAATCCAAACACAATCTTAGCGGGGATAATTAGTAACTTATATTAACTTGAAACACTACATAATTTGGAGAATAAATTTTTATAAAACGATATATACTTTTATAGCTACCACCATTTAACATTTAATCAAAAGTGTTCTGTCAAGAAATGACTTCCACTAAAACAAATAGAAATTTATTATACTAACAAACATTACGTACTTTTCTATTTGGGATCTATAAAATCTTGATAAAATATTAGTTTTTGAGGTCATTTCTTGTATGCATGTATTTTAAATTATGTTACTCCTCTTTAAATTAATTTTGTGGTCAATTCTTCTTCAGGCGAATCTGAGGATGAGATTAGAAGTGTGGAATTCCTGCAATTAGACTTTGGCACCATTAAAGTCGCAACAGATGACTTTTCTAATGCAAATAAGCTTGGCCAAGGTGGATTCGGTGTTGTTTACAAGGTAACAGAATCTAATCATTAACTTTTAACTTTAAGGGGTAATATAATGGGAAAAATAACACTTATTTTTGAAACTGATCTATTTCAAGATTTATATTAAATATTATAAATTTAAAAATACATCTAGTGTCATATTTTTTAAAATTTTAAAAACCATGATATTTTGTGTACTGTTAAATCTAAGAAATAAACTATTTCCATTTCAAATGAAATAGAGATTATGCGTGAGAACTAGGGTCATGAAGTAGAGGCAATCGACTCAAACCTTTTCCTCTCCCTCCTATTGGGGTCAAACTCATTAATTTCATGAAAAATAGAATTAAAAACTAACATTATTTGGAAAAGTTCATGGGCAGGATTCACAACATGTAAAATCTTGTTGTGAAAGTTTACTTGGTTCACAATACGCCTAACTCCACAAGTGGTGACAGGTAAAAGTTTCACTATAAAAATATGGAGATTACAACAATGACACAAAGATTTTCTCAAGAAGCTCAAAATATGGAGATTACAAAAATATGTTCACAATTTATGGATATTAATGTCCACATTTATGTGGTGTGAACTAATATTTAGGGGTTTGTAGGAATCGGCAGAGGAGAAATCCAACTACAATTTGTATTTGCCAAATAATCATGACCAACTTTGTTATGGCAATTCAAGCCACAAAACACACGCCACGTAACAAATCCAAAAAGTAGAATTGT
>BKZX01025082.1:20643-33244 GCA_014362285.1 Fagus crenata | reverse complement strand
GTAGGAATGTCTGTTACCAAGCAAAGCCCCATTATGTGCTTCCATATTCTCTTTGTGAATGAGTACTCAAAGAACAAATGGCTCCTAATCTCTATAACCCTTCTTTAGAAGACAAAAACATTGTCCCCAATTAAACCCTATTGCACCTGCATTGCTCTTGTTGATAATCTATCCTTCAAAGCTAACCAGCCAACCAATAAAGCTATACCTGGGGATTGCATTAGAGAACCAAATTAGAATCCACCAAGGCACTTCTTCTTTCTTACTTCTATTTCTTTCCTAGGTGGCTGCACAACCAAATTTTCCCGATGAAAAAGCTAACCAGATTGCTTTGAATCCTAAAGGCCATATTCCGCCTAATAAGATTATCCATTTCAAGATTTTACCTAAAGTGACTGTCCATGCAAAGAAAGCCACTTTCCTAGCCACTCTGCTACCCCAAATATGATTTCTGGTAGAACCTCTTAAACATTCATAACAAGAGCGTAAACCAAGCATACCCAGGCTATTTAGAACCCATCTCATCCCATCAATTCTTTTTCCAAAAGTAATATTAAAAAAAAAAAAAAAATTCATTAGGAAATCCACCCACTCCAATTCCAGTCATGAAACTCAAATTCTAATAATAATGAGTCCCATTCACCCTCAATATTGAGCGTACTACTTGGGAAACGGATTATTATAGGCCTAACTTTTGTTTTTTTGTTTTTGTTTTTAAATAAAAAATTAACTTAATAGTAAGATAGGATAGGAAATCAGAAACCATCCTGTATTTATGTTCAGAACAAAGGTGTTATGTTTGAAACAAAAAATGTAGAGTTTCTCACATTTTCATAGCAACCAAACAGAGATTTTATATAATGTCTCAAATGAAGTCAGTTACATGATACAGAAATAAAAGGGGTTAATCTGCACATGGGCTCATTAATAGGAGTACGAAACATCATTTTCTAAGTGTTACACAGTGGTTTCAAATTAGGTAGTCTTTGGGATGAATTCCTCTTTACATTTTGTAATAGCAATTCTTTCGCTCTTCACATCAAAATAATAGTTTGCTGAGTGCTAATAGCAGGGTTAGTTAGGATTTGTCCTACTCTTGCATCTATGAGACATGCCACAACTTCTGTGTCAATAAGTACCAAAAGGCACCTGTGAAAGGCTTTCTCAGTTATTTCTTTAAAGCATTCGAGGACACCACTGTTATTTTACTAGGCCTGTGCTGTACTCTCTCTGCCTTTGGAACCAAACAGCATGGCTGGAAAGATGGGTGTAGCATCATAGTGGGAGTATTTATTGTTGCTGTCATTCTGGCTGTTGCTGTTTCTGCTTTCAGGAACTCCAAGCAATCCAGGAATTTTGAAAAGCTCTTCTAAAAGAGTAGAGGCATCATGGAGGATGTAGTGAGGGATAGGCTGCACCAGCCTATTTCAATGCACCTGTTGGTAATGTCGCTGCAGTATCAAAATCGTGGTGGTGGTGGAAATTCCTTGGCTTGGGACCTCTCTACTTGTAAGACACTGGGGTCGGACATAACAATCTGCACTGACAAAACAGGCACCTTTATATTAAATGAGATGAAGGTAACAGAATTTTGTGTTTTGTTGGAATAGTAGAGTGAATAGTTATTAGTAATCCTAATCCTACATCCCTAATGTACAAGAGCTAACTCTCCTATTAGTCCTATAAATAGGACCTCTAATGTAACACAATACACACAACAAATTTAGAGCAACAGAATATAAACAAAGATGTAGCCCTAAGGGTTTTTCTCTTGTGGATGTAGGCCAATGAGCTTTCATTTTAGAGTTTTCATGCTCGGATTCTGACTAGATTATTTTCTGCTTAGAATAGTATCAAATGTTCTTGATATACTGCAAGAAGCAGCTGGTTTAAACATGGCCAGTACTATTTACAAAATAGATTCTGAATCACTTTTGAAGATTTTGGGGAGCCCTACCAAGAAAGCAAAACTTTCTTGGGCTGTCTTTGATTTGAGTATGAATATCAATGCCATAAAAATATCAGTCCATGTAAATAGACCAAACCTATGACAAATTAAATAGTTACTCCAAAGTAATTATTAGATTTACTAAGTATCAGAGACTCCTACTGAAGTTCAAAGGAAAAGTCATTCTTCCAGGGTGAAAGTCATACATTCAACTGGAAAAGAAGTAGTAAACATCATCAGTTCGAGAAGCAAATTGAAAACTCATTCTTCAGTAGTTCAGTGGATCAGACAACTTGCTCCAAACTTGACTAACCAGAATATCAGTCCACGTTTAATCTTATTTATACTTTGTCATGTTTTACCCATCAGCAATGTAGAAGGCCTTAAATCATACAAACTAAAATTATAGTTTGTCATGTTTTTATCAGTTGGATAATTGGTATAGAAAGATGATTGATTGTCAACAAACCAGACCGTAAATTTAATTTTCTTCAATAAGAGGAAATTATCAGAATACTCAATTCCCAAGGTTTTAGAACAATGCTCAGGTCATAGTACATTTAAGTAGAATTGTAACTCTAGCAAGAGAACAACAATTCAACAAAAGGAAGATGAAGATTTATTTCTTCCTAAGTAGGATATTAATTAAAAAGATTGCAATTCCACATTTCCCCACCGGAACACCTCAACTGATGTGGCAGGGGCAGTACAAATTAAGCAGACTGTGATCAAAGGCAAAGCAAAGGGAGGCCGGGTGGCTGTTGTCTCCCACGGGATTGAACTTTCTTATATTTCTTATATGTACATAGATTATCCTTTGTATTGTACGCCTCAATTGTTCTGATTTAATACAATGGTCCCCCTGAGTTTTTGCAGATATCACAAGCTAGACGATTTGATGGGATAAAGGTAACAATTAACATCACTTGTATACCAGAAAAATTATTGGTCTTTTTTAAGAGAATTTTTACTTGCATTATAATTTTATTTTTAGACATACCTTATTCGAAATATACATATATTTTCCTTCAAATAAAGAAGTTATTATCCCCCTAAAAAAATGACCATAGGTCATATCATAAAGAAAAAGAAAAAAAAAGTGTGTTAATTATAGAGAGACAATATAACATAAAATTGGCTGAAATAAGACGGATAACCAAGAAGAGAGTAATTCAAGAATGTATCATCAGCTTTTTAAAAATATTACAATGTAGAGATAAAGAAGTTAATTAATTTGATGGCAAGTTGATCATGAGAAGTTGTGGGGGCAAGCGTACTAATTTACAGGTTAACACTTTTAATTTTGGGTGCCCTGACCCCCACTAAGCTATACATGCCCTGGCCAGCA
The DNA here is from genome assembly GCA_014362285.1 of Fagus crenata. Lineage (NCBI taxonomy): Eukaryota > Viridiplantae > Streptophyta > Magnoliopsida > Fagales > Fagaceae > Fagus > Fagus crenata. The sequence goes on along the minus strand of BKZX01025082.1, from coordinate 29,948 downwards.
CTAACAATATCATGACCAGGCCACTTACAATCTAACTTGTGGACAATCACCTTTGACAGGGCTTGTTTCAAGTGACTGTTCTATCAACCTACAGCTCAAGAATATCCCAAGCAGAATAACATACAAAGTAATACTTATGAACATACCTCAACAGCCTAAGGCAATACTGAGAGGCTGGAGTGAGGGCAATCAAGTACTTGTATTGGAATTGCAGCTTTGTCTTGACCTTTTCACTAACTTGTTAAGAGCATTCATCTTTTCTGCAAACAAGTTTGCATGTTTCTAAAGCATAAAGCTTCTTAATCCATAAAAAAAAAAGCATCAAGAATGTATCATCAGCCTTTAATTTGTCCTTGTTAATATTTTTCTTTTTAAGTTCTCTAATTTTGGGTTCTTCGAAGCACTGAATCAAATTATCGAAACCCACATCTTAGCTTCTTGAAATATAATCCTTCTACTCAATCATTTAATGTATTTCACAATATGTAAGCATTTTCTATACGATCATGTTTATTAGATAATGTAATTCAGATAGCACCATAGAGTGATTCTTCCAAATGCACAAGCACTCACCAACAGCCTTTTGGCACATGTAGAAAGGGCCCATTTCTACAATTGCAATATAAAAATGCCGTAAAAATTAAATACATTCTACATTGATGGATTTCATTATAAGAAAACAAGAATATTTAAAATTCTCTGGATTTCCCTTGTACTCATTGTAACTCATAAAGTTGATAACACAATCCCAAATAGGGAAAGAATGTTGGAAATGGCAAACACAGCTCTGCAGAAAGTATATGACAGAAGATTGACTCACTACTACATGTGCTCCAATACTCTTAGTTGCTAATGTTGTTGTAACAGAATGGGAAAAAGAAAAGAAAAAAAGAAATCAATATCTATATTTTTCTAATTTATGAATACTACATTTCACATATGTATGCATTTACGATGAAAAAAATTTGAAGATAGAAACATCATCATGAGAATTATAAATTTAACCAAGCACCTCGCCTCTACTACCAACAGGTTGCATCATTCTCTAAAGAAGAAGAAGGTGCAGCTTCGTCACACTTTCTTGATGTGAGTTGAAAACACAGACATTATGTCCAAAGAAAAGAATATAAAATTACACTAACAAGAGACAACATGCAAGTTTTTTAAAGAGATGAAATGAAACATTTGTTGCTCTGATACTAAGAAGCTTATTAATCTTAGAGATATTTTAAACTCAAACTATTAGATATGAAGTATATGATGGCATGGTGGCATTTCTGGAAGGTCTACCTCTAGCAGTTACTCTGACATTTGGCATATTCTATAAAGTGCTTGATGGCTGATCACACCTTGATTCAGGAACAGTAGGCTCAGCTACAAAAAAATCTGCACTGACAAAACAGGCACCTTTCAATAAATGAGGTGAAGCTAACAGAATTTTGGCTTTGTAAAGAAGCAATGAGGGAATGTAATTCCTAAGAAAAAGCATAAAATGCTCTTGATATAGGGCAACAAGTTTTTTGTTTAAACACAACTACTGGATATCGATCAAGATTCTGTGTCACTTGTGTAGGGTTTTGGGAGCCCTTCAACAGAAGTATTACTTTCTTGGGCTATATTTGGTTTAGGTATGAATATCAAGCAGAATTAAGAGATAATCCATGTCAAGGTCTTCAATTCAAAGAAAAAAAGAAGTATGATTTTGGAAAAGAGGAAGAGTGAAAAGATTATAATGTATGCACCCTCTAGAAGGGATTGGCTTCTGAGATGATGCTCGTAGTGTGTTGAAATTACTAAGACAAGACAGATGATGAAAGTCATGCTTGAGGAAGGAGTGTAGCTTAGGACTATTATTAAGAATATGGTAGCAAAAAGCTAACAAGGCATTGCCTTTTCCCACAAAGAGTTGAAGATGAAAGTGGAGAGGTCCTAGAGAAGCTCGAAGGAACTAGACTAACACTATTAGGTTAGGTTTCTAAGGACCCATGGCAGCCAGGAGTCAGAACAGTTGCAGCATCTAACAGAGCTGCTAGAGTAGACATCAAAATGATCACAGGTGACAAAGTGCAGCCAGGAATTCTCAATCTTGATGAGAATTTAAACAATGAAACTGTATATAATGGGAAACGTTCAGAATTACTCACCTGAAGAGAGAATTAAAAAAATCGAAAAAGTTTATATATTGGCCAGATCAAACCCATTTGACAAGCTTCTTATGGTACAGTCCTTGTAGCAATTGCAAGTGATGGCACGAATTATGCACTTCTTCTAAGAGAAGGAAATATTGTGCTTTCTATGGGGATCCAAGGCACTGAAATGGCAAAGGAGAGCTCAAACATTGTCATCCTAGATGGGAACATCACTTTTGTGATGATGGTTTTGAGGTGGAGAATGTGTGTATATAACAACATTAGAAAGTTCATTCAGTTTAAGGTAACTATGAATGTTGCAGCCCTTGCATCTACTTTCTCGTAGCTGTATTTTTCTGGTAAAGTCCCACTAACTATAGTCCAGCTATTATGGGTGAATCTAGTAACAGATACATTGGAAGCTTTCACATTGGCCGCTGAGCTACCCAACAATGCCATTGCAAGCTTACTTATGGTACAATGTAGGGCATGATGCATCTTTGGTGTGGATGAGAAAGTGAAGAAAACACTCATTTTCAACACTTTTGTCATTTATCAAGTCTTCAATGAGTTTAATGCTGGCAACTGGAGAAGAAGAATATATCTTAGGGGTTATTCAAGAACAAGTTGCTTTCAATAATTATAAGGTTTACCATAGTCCTTCAATTGGTGATGGTAGTTGGAGGTGGGGAAATCTAAATATAAAATAGGCCCATATCAGGGAACAAAGTATAAAGCTCGGCCCAAGCATACGACAGAGACCAAAGTGTAAAGGACGGTCCAGGCCTGTATCAGGAAATAAGGTATAAAACTCGGCCCAAGCTCTTGTCAGAGGCTAAAGTATAAAGCTCGGCCCAAGCATACGACAGAGACCAAAGTATAAAGCTCGGCCCAGGCCCGTATCAAAGGTCAAAGTGTAAAGCTCGGCCCAAACCTATAGAATAGAATATTGTATTTTTCAATAGAAACTTTGTACTTTACTGTACTTTATTGGGTAAAGAATTGTCCCACATTGAGGAAAGGGAACAGAATATAATGTACTATGTACTATAAAGTCAAAAGTGAACATTAATGAAAGGGGTGGTTATTTTTGGAAGGTCTGACAAAAGTACTTTTTACTACTTTAAGAAATTAATTGTAGCACTGAAACTGACCCACTACAATTGGCGCCGTCTGTGGGAAAGTACTTTGACAGATACAACATTCCGAAGAAAATGACTAGCCGAATAGAAAAAGCGACCGGATACTCAGACCGAGGGAAAGAAACAATGATCCCGGAAGAGGAACATCCCTTAATAGAAACCGACCTCTCCTCCAACAACGACAAGAGGTGGTCCGAAGGTTCTCCTTCCGAAAAAGCACTCCGAAGCCGAAAAGTCGTCATTAGATCGGAAGTCAGGAGAGAACAGAAGCCTGAACCATCACACTGATACCGTGAACACTCCAGAATGGACAGAAGAGCGAGACTAACCGAAGAACCAAGAGTGGGTAGTTCGACTAGCGACCAAACCTAGGATGAATATAATGAAGACACAGTGGAGGCACTACAACAACAGGTTCATGACTTGAAGAAGAAGTTACAGAAAAATAAACGGTCCAAAAGACCACAGCATTCTAGCCAGTCGAAGATTAGAACCAGACATGTAAGGTGTTTGTTATCCGATAGCTCCTGCAGGTCAACCGCGGAAACTGACGAAGAAGAAAGCTCTGACAGAAGAAATAAAGGGGGAAGAACTCTGGACAGAGGGTCCAGTGGCAATTGGTCCGAATCCCCCTCAACCGTAAGACAACCACACGGAGAAAAAATAGGGCGGGAAACAGTGTGGAAAGCCCTTCATCAAATATCACACTCTCCATTTTCGAAAGAAATAGAGAGCGCCCGTCTGCCAAGAAACTTTTCAGCCCCGACCTACGTAATGTACGACGGCAAGGCCGACCCTGTCGGGCATATTAGCCATTATAGACAAAGCATGGCTATACACCTCGGCAACAATGCTCTGATGTGCCGAATGTTCCCATCAAGCTTGGGACCGATGTCCCTTCGATGGTTCAACCGCCTTCCACATTCCTCGATTTACTCTTGGAATGAATTAGCTGAGGCATTTGTCTCCCGATTCATAACCAACAGTCGGAAACCTAAGAAGTTTGCCTCCCTAATGTCTATGAGAATGAAGGACTCAAAGTCACTAAAGAACTATTCAGCCAGATACTGGGAAGTCTATAACGAGGTAGACGGTGGCACAGAAGATATGGCCATGAAAGCCTTTAAAGAGGGTTTGCACCCCGAATCCGAGTTAAGACACAGTCTCTCCAAAAGATCGGCTAGAAACATGCGAGATCTTATGTCAAAGATCGAACAGTACGTACGGGTGGAGGAAGACAGAGTAAGAACTGGAGCATTATCCGCACAAAGTCGACCCCAAAGAAGGCCCAACAATTCAGAGCAAAAAAGGGCTGAAATACCGCCGAGGAATCCTGCCCGTTTTCCCCGACCAAAAGAAGTAGGCGGAGTATATACGGTTTTTAACCAACCAATTTACCGTATCATGGGTGACATAAAGAATGAACCTTTCTTCATGTGGCCTGCGCCCCTGGGTGGAGATCCAACTAGAAGAGATCCCAACAAATACTGTTCATATCACAGAGAAAAGGGGCATATGACCGAGAAATGTTTTACATTGAAAAAGCACCTGGATGATCTAGCTAAAGCCGGACACCTAAGACGCTACATAAGTGATGGCCAGAGACAGCATTACCATGAAGGACCAACGATCGTCCACAACACCAAAGCAGCTGCAAGGGTCATAGAAACAATCCATACTTCTCGGTCGAATGGGCACTCATACGATCGACTGAAGTCCGACCTAAAGAAAGCCCAACACCTTCGAGAGGTTTTTCAAGTATATGAAGGATCGGTTATGTCCAAAAAACCGAGGATGGATTACCCAGAAAATAAACAGCAGATTTTCTTCTCCGACGAGGATTTGAGAGATGTCCAGACCCCACACGACGATCCATTAGTGATCAAATTAAAAATTGGGGACTCGGATGTCAAACGGGTACTAATAGACCAAGGCAGTTGTTCTGAAATAATGTACCCAGACTTGTTTCACGGATTAGGTCTCAAACAGCCCGACCTCCAACCTTACGACACACCTCTATTCAGATTTTCAGGAGAAAGCATTTGGCCAATTGGCCGGATCACATTGAACGTCCATACCAGACCAATCAGTTTGGAAACCGAATTCGTGGTAATAGACATACCGTCCCCCTACACGGCAATTATGGGACGAAGATGGCTGCACAGGTTGAAAGCAGTGCCCTCCCCTTTCTATCAAAAACTCCGTTTCCCAACAGATTTCGATATAATGGAGATTAAAGGTGACCAAGTTGCCTCCAAACAGTGCATTATGGCGGCGATCAAACAAAATCCCCCAGAATCAAAACAAAAGGGGAAAATGGTGTCACAGTGCTCCAAGGGCTTATAGCAGTTAGAGAAGGCGAGGGATACCTGCACAGAGACATACTCGCCCTGTGAAGAATTAGAAACGGTGACTTTCTCTTATGATCCTGAGAAGCATTTTAAAATCGATCGAGAACTCAGTCCAGTCGACCGAACCGAACTCATAGACTTCCTCGTAAATAACGTGGACGTGTTCGCTTGGGATCCCTACGAAGTACCAGGTGTAGATCCCAATTACATCGAACATCGGTTGAATACAGATCCTCTCTCCAAACCAGTGCAACAGAAGGCAAGGAGATCGGCTCCGGTGCATGCAGAAGCAGTACAAAAGGAAGTAGAGAAACTATTGCAGGCGGGGGCAATACGGGAAATCCAATATCCTACTTGGCTCTCTAACACAGTGGTAGTTAAAAAGAAAAATGGGAAGTGGAGAGTATGTGTAGATTTCACAAACGTCAACCAAGCATGCCCAAAGGACCCCTTCCCTTTACCCAAGATCGATCAGTTGGTGGACGCAACAGCCGGGCACGACCGAATGAGTTTTCTAGACGCCTTCCAAGGGTATCATCAGATTGCCTTGTCAGCTGAAGACCGAGAAAAAACCGCATTCATCACTCCACTGAGAATATAATGCTACAAAGTCATGCCATTTAGTCTAAAAAACGCCGGCGCCACATATCAGCAGATGGTCACTAAGATGTTCAAAGATCAAATAGGGAAGGCAATGGAGATATACATTGATGATATGGTTGTAAAAAGCAGGTTGTCCCAAAACCACTTAAAGGATTTGACGGAGACATTCCGGGTATTAAGACTGCACAAACTACGATTAAACGCTTCAAAGTGCGTATTTGGGGTCGGCTCTGGAAAATTCCTAGGTTTCATGGTATCACATAGAGGTATTGAGGTAAACCTAGAACAAATCAAGGTCATCCAAGAATTAAAAGCACCACGAACTCACAAGGAAGTCCAACGCCTAACAGGTATGGCCGCGGCCTTGAGCAGATTCATCTCAAGATCTGTCGACAGATGCCAGCCCTTCTTTCAACTCCTGAAAAAGAGCACTACTTTCAAATGGGACGACAAATGCGATTCGGCCTTTGAAGATCTGAAGAGGTATCTTTTTTCCTCCTTACTTTTGTCTAATCCCACACTAGGTGAACCACTTTTCTTGTATTTGGCCGTATCTGAGTGAGCTGTAAGTGCCGTATTGATTCGAATTAAAGATACCGTCCAGTGTCCAGTATATTATGCCAGCAAAACTATGACGGAGGCAGAAACGCGCTATCCTCCTCTAGAGAAGATCGGCCTAGCATTGATCACTGCGGCCAATAAGCTACCACAGTATTTTCAAGCACACACCGTTTACTTGGTAACGCAATACCCGGTGCAAGCCATGTCTAACAAGGCCGACTTCACGGGACGGATTTGGAAATGGGGAGCAAAGATTAGTGCCTTAGGCATAAAATATCTCCCAAGGACTGCCATAAAGGGGCAGGTGCTAGCCGATTTTGTTGCAGAATTCAAACCAACCTCGGAACAAGATAACTTAGGCGAATCAACGCCCCGAGAAGACTCGCCCAGACATACAGGTTGGTGGAAGGTGTATGTAGACGGAGCTTCCAACGCCAAAGGATTAGGAACAGGGGTGGTCATAATAACGCCGGATGAAACGGTGATTGAACAATCGATTCGTCTTGATTTTAAAACTTCTAACAATGAAGCCGAATATGAAGCAGTCCTGGCTGGATTGAAATCGGCAAAGACGTTGGAAGCCAGACGTTTGATCGTCTACTGTGATTCATTGTTGGTAGCGAGTCAAATCAACGGGGAATACATGGCTCGAGATGAGCGTATGTCGGCCTATCTGTTGAAGGTTCAGACGGCTATGACCGATTTCGAAACAGTAAGAGTCGAACAGATCGGTCGAAACTTGAATAATCACGCGGATGCATTGGCAACGTTGGCATCTGTTCTGAGTGCTGATTTTAAACGTTTTATACCAATTGAGACCCTCACAACGCCCAGTATCGACCAACCTGCGAACTACATAAATACTATTATAGTCGATCCATGTTGGATGGATCCCTATGTCACCTACCTTAAAGAAGGTGTTCTACCAGAACAGAAAAAGGAAGCCGAGATTATCAGAAGGAAAGCCGCGAGGTTCTGGTTGTCGAAGGACTTGAAGCTCTACAGACGGTCCTTCTCGGGACCCTATCTTTTATGTGTTCACCCTGACATCATCAAAGATTTATTATACGAGATACATGAAGGCATCTGTGGAAGTCATACTGGGGGCAGATCTTTGGCACACCGAGCTCTTACCCAGGGATATTGGTGGCCCTACATGCAGAAAGACGCTGTGGACTACGTAAGAAAGTGCGACAAATGTCAAAGATTCTCACATTCAGTTCATCAACCAGTCGGAGAGCTGCAGCCATTAGTAAGTCCGTGGCCATTCGCCCAGTGGGGCATGGACCTGGTCGGACCCTTACCTAAAGCAACAGGTAATAGACATTGGCTGATTGTCGCAACAGATTATTTCACAAAATGGGTCGAGGCCGAACCGCTGGCAAACATCAGAGACAGAGATTCGATTAAGTTCGTCTGGAAGAATATTATAACCAGGTTCGGAATACCCAAGACTATCATCTCTGATAATGGGACACAATTCACCAGTAAACCTTTCACGAAGTATTGCTCAGAACTTGGTATAAAAAACGTTTACAGTTCACCGGCATATCCTCAGAGTAATGGACAAGCCGAAGCCTCGAACAAAACCGTATTAGACGGAATCAAGAAAAGGCTGGAAGATGCCAAGGGAAGATGGGTGGAAGAATTACCTAATGTCCTGTGGACTTTCAGAACCACTCCACGGAGATCAACAGGGGAGACCCCATTCTCATTAGCCTATGGATCAGAAGCAGTCATCCCATTAGAAATTGGACTCCCCACTCTCAGAACGTCGGAATGGGAACCAACAAGGAATGATCTAGCTCAATCCCAGGCTCTAGACTTAATGGAAGAAAGAAGAGAACAAGCAATGATCAGGTTAGCCTCCTATCAGCAGCAACTGAAAAAGAGATACAACAAGAACATTCGACCGAGGTCCTTTCAACAGGGAGACCTGGTCCTCAGAAAAGTTTTTGGCAACACTAAAAATCCGACCGACGGTAAGCTTGGGCCAAACTGGGAAGGACCGTACAGGGTGCGATTTGTCACAGGAACAGGAGCCTATCACCTAGAAGACTTAAATTCCTTACCTCTGCCCCGGCCATGGAACGTCAGCAATCTTCGGAAGTATTTCCATTAGTTGTTATCTTTATCTTCTTTTAAAAAAAAAAAAAAAAAGTACAAAAAAAAAAAAAAAAAAGGGTGTGGTTTGGGATAGATGTTTAGTACAAACTTGTAAACCAGTAATGAAAAAGAAAAACAACTAGGTGGACGTAGGCCCCATTGGCCGAACCACGGTAAATCTGGTGTCCATACCACTTCACTATTTTTGTTCATAAAACAGTTAAAACTCAAAAATAACTTGACTTAGGCTTCGGTCAACAGAAACGGTTTCCAAGCACTGAGGTCCAGGGGGACTGGCAAGTTAAAAGTTAAAAATAACTTGACTTAGGCTTCGGTCAACCGAAACGGTTCCCAAGCACTGAGGTCCAGGGGGACTGGCAAGTTAAAAGTTAAAAATAACTTGACTTAGGCTT
>BKZX01025075.1:0-13837 GCA_014362285.1 Fagus crenata | reverse complement strand
TCTCATTGAATCTCTCTTATATTTAGGCTCATATGGTGGAAGTTTGAAAACTATTTCATGACTTGTGCAAGTATGAATGCCAGCCTAAGAAAATTAAAGACCCCTGGGGCTTCTTGAGGTGCTCCTTTCTACAGAAAAAGTTTGTTTGATACAATTCTTGGTACTGGGATACCAGAAACATTAATGATGATTTACTTTGGGTACTAAAATATTCCGGTATATTTGATTCCATCCTCGATGTTGTTAGTCGTCCTGAAAACTTCCGTGTGATTGGTGCATGCAATCGGGGTTTACTCTTTATTCTCAAGAGTAAACTAATTTTTCAAGAAGTGAAAGTAAAAGATGAGGATGGTAAAGACAAAAGAACTATAAGTAGTTGGCACTCGTCTGGTATTCTTGATATCGGAAAGAAAGGGGATGGTTTGTAAATTGGTTTGAAGAAACTAAGAAAGAGGATTGCTTGTAATTTTTGTGATAATTCTTATTGGAAATTGGATGACTTGTAATTGTTTTTTTTTTTTTTGAAATGATAGCACTAGTTATTTGTTCATTGACCTTAGTAATAGTATTATGCAGTTTGAGATACAACCTTATCAATGATAATAGTAAATCATATTGTAAATTGATATAATTATGTCCACATGTATAAACAAAAATCTCCTCTTTGAACATAATTATGTCCACGAGTAAATTGATACAATTTTGCTGCATGATTGGCTTATTATCTTCAACTAGGATCTTTCCATTTGTTGCAATCAAAATGGCAAAAATAGTAGTCATATACAATGGCTATAATGTGTCTGAACAACCTTATTGAATGCGGTTGAGCCCAAGTACCCTTCTAAAATAATTCAATTCACCCCATACAAATTGCAAAAACATTTGCTTAAAGAAAAAGGAAAGAATTTTTGAAGACTTGAAACTAAGAATTGACAAAGATGCAGCCAAAAAAAAATAAAAAATAGAGACTCCAGCACAGGAGTCTTGGTGAAAAAAAATAGACTCTGAGCTCGGAAGTCTCAGTGAAAAAAAAAAGGTTTGAATTGCTTTAACAACCTTTGTTTTAACAATATCCTAATAGTATTTGAAATTCTGTAAACCAAAATGAATTATTTATTCAATGTGAAAATAAGAGATATTTTATTCCACCAGAAAGAATTATTTCATTATTTTATATCAAAGAATTTACCATGATACACCGAAAGAGGATTTAACATTTCCTATGAGACGACCTTGACCAGTGTTATTTTTAGGTCATAGATAAATATTGTTTTCTCTCCATTGGTCGGTTTTCAAAGAAAAATGATTGGAAATCAGCCTTACTTTTTCATTTTTTAGAATTTTTTCTTGTTTCCCTCCTCTTTTTTGTAGAAATTGTGAACCATAATGATTTCAGACCCGACAAAAGAGAAAGTACATCGAAGGTAATCCAGATTTTGTAGGCTTTTATAATGGACCATTTTTCGCTATGGACAGCTTCGGGCAAGAGCACATAAAGTCAAGTTTGGAATCATGATTATGGGAAATTACGCACTAAATAGGGGAAATGGCAACTAATCCAATTGATCTACTTTTCAGAAGTTCACATGAGATGGTCTCGTAAATATTTTTCATACCTACATACATCTATTTCATTCTCAAATCTTTAATACAAAAAATGAGACCGCTTGCACCTTTTGAAATGTCGTTCTTTTGAATGATTTTTACCTTAGCAGCAGTGAACTCCAGTGTTGGGTGACGATACGTGGAGGCTCAAAATTGTTGGGGAGATAACATCTTGGAAAGCCTTTAATTGAGGTATTAATATTGGTTTGAACACAGTCATGTTATATTAATTCCTCAATATAAAACTTTTTATCTATGTGGGACTTCTACTCATACGTGTATACTCAACAAAAATCAACTATGGTTTAGGTCAATTGGTGACTAAGGACTAATTTATGGAATTAGTTTAATGAAAAACTCGATCTGTGAGGAGGAACTACTAAGAGAGAGAAACAATTAGCGAAATCTTTGTATTTTGTATATAATTATGTACAAACGGTTATATAGGGACTATAGTTAACCTAGGACGATCCTTTGATTGGACTAAAATCAAGGAAAAATAATATTTCTTGATTTTAATCAATCAAGGATATCAACATGTGCTAAAGAGGAACAAATGGGTCTTTGAAGGAAGATTGCAAGACCCCGCATCTGTGAAAGTTTCTGGGATGCAATGTCCTCATGATTTCAGCACAAACAGTAGCAATGTACAAGGCCAGCAACCAGCTTCTCATGTGTATACACTTTGCTGGGATATTGCACCATGTTTAGATCAAAGTGAGATTGGATTGGGCATTGTTATTTCTGATCATAATGGTCAGCTTGCTGTTGCAATGATATGGTTTTTTGGTTTGTTTTTGGATATGAATCATACCAGCATTTGGTGGTTTGTTGAAAGTTTTGCATTTTGATCTTGAAATGTGTTTCAAATCTATTGTGTTGGTTGTACATTCTACATCTTGCGATTAGGTTTTAATGGGTCCAACAGAATAAAGAATATTTTCACCTATTGGTCACATATTGGAAGACTGCATCATGTTGCTTCATTCTTTTCCACTTTGAAGTATTTTATTTGCTTAAAATTTGCGTAATGATGCATTAAAATTAGCTTTGTATGCCTTTATAGTTTGTGAGGAGACTGTTTGGTTGGAGGAAACTCCACCATGTCTCTACAGGCTTTTAATCCCTGTTATGTATATTTGCATATAATAAACAAAGTTACCTTCTTTATAAAAAATAATAATAATAATAATAATAATAATAATACTAATAATAATAGATGATAGGCATTAATGTTTCTCTGCAAGACATGATTGTTTATAAAATCACGTGTCTTTAAATTAGCTATTATTTGGTTAAAATATTGATTTTCAAATCAGTGATATGCACTTACAAGAGTGAAGCAGATCAATTTGAAAATTTGTTTATGATGCACTTCAGCTTTGAACTGATTGATTTCAACTCATCCTCCCCTTCCTCTCCCATTAATTCATCAATCAATCAATTCAATCTTTTCAACGCTTTGTAACATATGAAATTAAATCCCTTAACTCCAACCTTTCCCCTTTTCTCTCTCTCTCGACTCTTCCTTTTCTAACGCTCTCTCTTCAGCCTCTTCCTATCCCCTTCAAATAACCCACTGAATAATTTTTCCCTATATATTTCCAATCGCTCTCTCTCAACTTCCACAGAAGCCACCGCATTACAAGAAAATTTGGAAATTCCCTTTGAGGTGATTTTTCTTTTTAACGATCTTCTTCAGTTTTTGCAATGCAATTTTGATAGTTTGTGGTTGATTTCTATTCTTCCCGTTTCTATTCTTCTAATCACCAATGATTTTTTTAATCTATGTTTTCTCTTTATTTTGTGGAGGTATTCCTACGAATTCCATTATTCTTCTTTTAGGTTTTAATTTATTCTTGAGTCATTTTCAATTTAATTGGATATAATGTTTCTTTTCTTTAAATATTATATTCAATAAATTTCTCATGCATCGTACAGGTTTGCGACTAATATATATGATAAAAATGATACACTAACAAAAACTAAAATGTTTTACTAGAAAAATAAAATAAAACCCTTCTAGAAGTGATAACATCATGCATGCATAGGTTTTTCGAAGCCTTCTATGGCATTCGAATTGCATCTAGCAAGGCATTTTAAAAGCCATCTGCATGGGCAAAGTAGAGCAGCATTGTTGACCATAACAATCACTCCCCTAATATGATGCCCCCATGACTCGAACCCATGACCCTAACTCTAATACCATTTATTGAATCAGGCCTTTGACTATCTAATTTGAAAACAAAGTTGTCAATTCTGTTTTGGTAACCCTTTTGGTTTACCTATTGAAATGAAATCTTTCAATACCAGTACATTCTGGTATACCATTTTAGAGTTATCGCTATATATGTATATATATTATTAATATAAAATAGATACATTTAATTATTTATCAAGTTTATAACATATCGTTTCAAAAGCAAATATATTTTGGTGAAATTAAATTGTGTTGGTGAAATTACAATGAAAATAATATTTTGGTTATAATAAAATTGAGAATTTTAATCGAACAATATTGGAGTGAGGAACGAAAATCTCGCTCTCTTTAAGGAGTTTCAAGCCCCTTGCGATTGGCAAAGCCCAGAAACCAGTGCAACAGACCTTTTATTTTGGCTTGTCTCCTTCAAGATACAACAGTTTGACAGTTAGTTGTATAGTTCAAACCAACTCTACACAAGTGGTTGAGCCCAAAGCTCCACCAAAAAAAACACCTTTCTTTGACCCGTAATTTCTCAAGTGTTTAAAGCATAGATAAAAATATTGGAGGTCTCACACACTCATTGGTATTTCTCTTTTTTCACTCTTAATATTCAATTTACCGTATGCAAAGCTTTATATAGGCTTCAAGAACTTCTCCGAACCTGCCTAGAATTTATTGGTTTATATAACTTCTCTTAACTTAATTTAATTTAACTTATGAAAGATACTTCATTAACTCTTCTCTTTAATAAGTTTCATTAATTAAAAATCAGGTTTTATTGATTTTAATGTTAAAATGCACTAACAAATTGTAATATTTATCTTTAAAAAAAATACCTTCATTGTCTTGAAAACTCCTTTCGTCCATGACTTTATTCTAAACAAATAAAAAATCTATTGAAATGCTTGGACTGCATAGTAGAGAGAGCAGAGCACATTTTTTTATAAATCTTTTTCGGCCCATAGAACTACATATAACATAGAGGGAGGTGGTGTACAATAAGAGGAGGCCATGTAAAGAAAATAGGTTAAACTATTGTTTTTGTTCCTAAATTTTGCATGAAATTCATTTTTTGTCCTTGAATTTTGAAAAAGTTCAAGAACGAAAAACGAAACTCATATATAGTTTAAGAACGAAAAAAATATTTTAGCCAAGAAAATATTAACGCGGGCCCAAGGTTGTTGATAAGTCATGAAATATGACTTATTAAGCCCATTTTCTAAGGTTTTTAATAGAATTATTTTGCATTTTATTTTTAATTGTTTACAAATCTTTGCATTTCTTTTATTTCATTGCATTGAATTTATTTGCATGCATTATTTTAATTTTATAAAGTCTAAATTTTATATTTTGTTTTAGGTGCAAAATAATCTTTGAAAAGAAAAAGAAAGAACAAGCCCACACGGCCACCAAAGCCTACAAGCTCACACCTTTCCTTGTACCCGCATCACACTGGATCACTGCTTAAAAGGAGGAAATTCACGCTTGATTTGGCTATGGTGGTACCCGTGGATTGCATGTCTTCATTTCATGTTGCATTGCACTTGATTGTAGCTCCAAAAGGAGCCTAAAAATGAATTGCCGTGGATTGCTTTGCCTGGGAATTGCATGGATTGCATTATCCTATCTCCACCCGCATCGCACTAGATTATGGCTCCCTTTTGGGAGCCCTAAATGAATTGTTTTTCACTGTGCGTTTGGTCGAGGGCTGCCGCCAAGGGGATTTTTTTAGATTCTTTTTCTTATTTTTTCTCGCTAGTTTTCTCTCTAGCATGGATTTTCCTAGTTTTTCTTTTTGTAATTTCTTAGCCATGATTTGCTAAACTTTTAGCTAGGGTTATGGGTGAACTCTAATATTTTGTCTTTATGTATTTGGATTATTAAGTGTTTTTAATGTATCAATGATAGATTTGTGATTGGTTATATATTAACATATTATTGATTTAATATAATTTTTGGATATATCGAATGCATGAGTCCGTGATTCGTTATGATTTGAGAATATATCGAATGCTTTCGTATGTTGACAATGTATTGAGATTTAATATGATTTTTGGATATATTGTATGCATCCTCCATGATACATTATGATTTAAGAATATGTTGAATGCTTAATCTCCTCTAGAAACCAACTTATTTTTCTATCTATCTTAATATTAGAAAGTGCTCTATTGTCAAATCTTCCGATTATGTGAGTTTGCTCTCTAACCTAATCAAGTTAAAATATAATCCAAATTCATATAGTGAAATGTTAGGTGGATCCTTAAAACCCTAGTGCCTTCCTCTATTAATTTCTTCCCAAATTATTTAATTGTTTTTAATTACAGTTTTCATAATCTCTTGCTCCATCTTTAGGTGGAAATCAACCAAATTTATTCTTATTTTCTCATCATAATAATAGGAATTTTTACACTGTGTCAACCATTCTTTGTGGTTCGACTTCGGTCTTACCGAGACTTTATTACTACTTGCGAAACCTGCACTTGGGTGCACTTTAAAACATCACAACAGCTGTGTGCTAAAGTGAACAAACACCAACGTTTTTAACATTCTCATGGTGCAATCTCGGCTATCCAATGAAAAGTGAGTTTTAATCTTAACTGTTCAACAAAAAAATAATTTTTTAACTTTTAAAATATTGACTAAGATGAAAAGTAACTTTAAAAGTAAGATAAGCTTTGGCTACAAATCGGTTTATAGCCAGTTTGCTATAACCCATTACGTGGCAGCTTATAAAACCATTTATATATATTATTTAAAGAAGTCACATGACTCATTAAATAGGTCATATGACTAAAGTATATATGGATGATCTTATTAATTATCACGTAGTAGATTATAGTAAGCTGACTACAAACCAGTTTGTAACTAAACTTTATCCTTAAAAGTATTGCTATGTAATACTTCCTAAGCAATTGCTTGGAAACTCAATTCCCCATCCGTTAGTCTTGAACGTTAGTTCTAAATGTTTTCCTATTTATACAATTATATTGTGTCATAATGACTTCCTTATATGGCTTGATTTTATTGGCCGAGACTATCAAATCATTATGCTTGCGTGGTTGTAATCGACTACCGAATAATTTCCCACATTACTCCCTTTTTTTTTCTTTTTTTTTTGATAAGTTTCCCACATTACTCCCTTATTAATTAATTGAAGAACTTTTACATTTTCCGCGTGCCGTGCTTGTCGGGGTCCTTATCGTAGGCCTTATTAATTAATTGAAGAACTTGGGTCCTTATCGTAGGCGTTATTAATTAATTGAAGAACTTCTACTTTTCCGCGTGCCGTGCTTGTCGGGGTCCCGAGACTTTTTGTCCCACTAGTAGTGTAAAAGAGTCCAACACCAACTTCCATTTTCTATTTCAGGCTAATGAACCCATCATTTATCCTCAAAGCTTCCCCACCATTTGTACTTCATCTTTCTCAATCAGTCAATCACTCACACTCACCTCTTATTTCTTCAATTCCTTTGTTTGAAAAGAAAAAGAAAAAAAAAATGGCAGATGTAGTGGGAGGAGCATTCCTCTCTGCTTTCCTACAGGTTTTGTTTGATAGGATGGCTTCTCGTGAGGTCGTAGAGTTCTTCACCCAAACGAAGCTTACTAATGAATCGTTTAGGAAGTTGAAGACAACATTATTATTGATTAATACAGTGCTGAATGATGCTGAAGAGAAGCAGATAACAAACCCGACTGTCAAAGAGTGGGTTAACGAGCTCAAAGATGCTGCTTATCATGCTCAGGACTTAGTGGATGAGATTGTCACCGATGCCTCACGCTACAACAACTTGGAAGCCGGACTCAAAATGAGCCCAAATAAGGTACCACTCTTTACTTGACTTCTCTTACTTCTTCTTCTCCATGGCACCCCATTACAAAAGGTTTCCAAAATTATCATATAGAAACTAGAGTCTTCGTGTTTAGAGACTCTTTCTATTTTTTGGACAAATTATATAATCCTCTTTTGTTATCACTTGAAATGATTGATTTGTATCGGATTTTTGCTATCACTTGAAGTGGTTGATCTGTATCGATAGGAGTTTTATTAAAACTGGAGATTAAACAAATGTTTAAAATTTAATGGTTAATTTAAAAAAAAAAAAGTTATAATAAACAGTTTATAATAAAGCTGATTATTGCAACATGCATGCTGGTTGCATCAATGAATGTTCTGGAAACTGCTTCATAAAAAATAAAAAAATAAAAACCAAAGCTGATTATTGCAACATGCATGTACAAAATTATGTGTTTTTGTGTGTGGAATTTAAGATAATTAAATTTAGTTTTTCCATTTGGTATTTTTAATAAGTATTTTTGAGTGATAGTGAGGATTGTATACGTGAATAATAGTTTACAAATCTTAAATGAAAAAAAAAAAAAAAAAAAAAAAAAAAAAAAAAGAAAAAAGAAAAAAAAAAGAGTTTATTATTATTTAAAAAAATCTATTTACAATAATTAAATTTCAATTTCAGTGTCTTGTATATATGGAAAAAGCATTCAAAGAGTAAATTAAATTATCCATATCTATATTTATACTATTTTTTTTCTTTATTCAAATTAAATAATTTTAAATTTTTTAAAATATAACCGGTGATAAGTGTTTAAGTTTATCCATAAAAGAACACATTTGGATTCAAATGGGAGAGATGAACGTGAAATGGAGATAATCTATAACAACCTTTTTTTTTTTTTTTTTTTCTTTTCTTGGTTTGTCCCATAATTAGAGTGGTAGTATCTTATTAGTAGTGGGTGTCGTGTTTACTGGTGGAATTTAAGATAATTAAATTTAGTTTTTCTATTTGGTATTTTTAATAAGTATTGTTGAGTGATAGTGAGGATTGTATGCGTGAATAATAGTTTAAAAATCTTAGATGAAAAAAAAAAAAAAAAAGTTTATTATTATTTAAAAAAATCTATTTACAATAATTAAATTTCAATTTCAGTGTCTCGTATATATGGAAAAAGTCTTTAAGAAGTAAATTAAATAATCCATATCTATATTTATACTATTTTTTTCTTTATTCAAAGTAAATAATTTTAAGATTTTTAAAATATAACCGGTGATAACTTTTTAAGTTTATCCATCAAAAGTTGTATTATTCTTAAATTTGATTTAATTATTTAAATATTGAAGAAAAACTCAAACGTGGGAAGTTCACATCAAAAAAGAAGAAGAAAAAAGCACTCAAAAGTGGGAATGTGGATTGTGGGATTAGTTATCTATAAATTACAATTTTGGCTTTAGAGTCTGTTATTCATTATTATTGGACTACAATTTCACTTTATTTTCACAACAATTGAAATAATATGTTGTGATTGGCATACAATGATACAATAAAAGTGGGATCAAAGATAGAGTTATCGATTTTCTTTTTCCCACAGTATTCTAGATTTTTTCATATTTAAAAAATAAATATAAAAGTTTGTAACATTAATATTCCAATTTGTCTAATACTTCACAACTCTTTTTTTTTTTTTTTAGCCCACTAAGCATTTGGCCTAGTGGTGCACCCTCCCTCCCCTTGATCCCCACCCCTAAAGGGCGTGGGTTTGATCCCTAATTTATACAAAATAGATTAGTGTGTGCGTGTGTCTATCATTAAGTCAAAAAAAAAAAAAAAAACTTTTTTTTAACATATTTAATATCTCAACAATTGAGTCAAGCTATAAGATCTTTCATTGATTAACAGAATAATATAAAGAATGTAAGTCATAAATCTTTTTTTCAATGATATATTTTACAATAGATTAAGATTTAAAGTGAAAAGATTCGGAAAAAAAAAAAAAAAAAAAATTAGATGAGATAATATTTAGGAAAGTTGTAATTTTTGAGAATGCATGAACAAATATATCAGATAAATGCAATCTTATCAGTTATGAACCTCTTTTCAATGAAAAGGTCCAAAAGATATGCTGAAATTATTTACTCGTGCATTGGCCAAAATGGGAGTACAAACGAAAAATATCCATACTAGGTATCAAGAAACATGATACCAAGATTATGCAACAAGATTACTTGGTATCTAGGACTCGTGCATTGGCCCAAAAAAAAAAAAAAAAAAAAGCAACAAGATTATGCAAGAGTTAATGAAACATATATTTATAATAAAATCTATTATGTTTGTTATTTATATATTGGTTTTGGCCTTTTTATTTTGTGCTTATTCATGCTTTTTGTGAGAAGGGGGTTTAGACTTATGAGACTTTTAAACAAAGTGTCTTAATTCCATATCTTCATAGTTCCATTAATTGGGACGTATTGATACTCATATTAGTGAGTATAAGAATATAAGAATTTTGGTGGATTTAGATAAGCTTTATTTTTTAATCATCACACCATTCAAATAAACTTTATTTCTTCCTCGAGTCATGACCCTATGGGTTGATTACTCCCTAATGAGAAAGTGTGGAAGAAGTGTCAAGCCTCTGCAAATTAACAAAAGACCAACAAAAAACAATCAAAGAAAATAAAGAATTTGAAGTGAAACTGATGAGTTTGGATGGTACGGGGTAAAAGACATTACCTCTTACACTGCCTTAGTTAGTGCACACCTTGCCATTTTCATGTTCAACGACTTACCTTTTTTTTTCTTTAACTGTTTACAAATGGAGTTATATCATAGAAATTTATGGATTTTGTGGATATGGTTGAAAGGTGTGAAGATGAATTGGTGATAGCTGTTCTGCCTGTTCATATATTGCCTTAGTTTTAAAGTTCAAAATTCAAATTTTAAAACTCTGACAACTTCTTTTCATATGTATAAATATTTTTGAAATAGTTATCCAAAAACCAGTAGTGATAAGGATGAGAGATCGTGAGGGAAAAATAAAAATAAAGAGTGACAGCCATTACAAAAAAAGGAGATGTGAGAGAAAAAAAAAAAAAAAAAAAAATGAAACGTGGAGATAAAATTAATTAACATGGAATTGTTTCAAACTCTATTTTTTTAAAATATTGTAAATTACTTTTTTAACCTTTATTTTTTATTTTAAAAGGAAACCAATAGATTTAAAATATGGGTTAGTTTAGTCTGTGCGCTAATGTGGACATTTAAATATATAGACTATTGTACTCTTTTTGTTAAAAAAAAACATTATTATTTGAATTCAGTTATTAAATTAGGAAAATTTGAAGATGTGATGGGTATTTTCGAGAGTCTCTAAAAATGGACATGAGGGAAGGAAAATACTAATTTTTCAAAATCCTAAAATTTAGTGTCCATTTTAAATTATAAATTATAAGGATGGAGAGAACCGTTTGGTAGAGATGTGTGGAAAGACAATTGAATTTAATTTGTTTAAATCCATTTTTTATACTATATTTCCCAATTTAATGCATATTTTTGTTTATCCAAAAAAAAAAAAAAAAAAGAAGGATTTTATAATAGTGTGGTGAACGGGGGTATAAATTGTTTATAATAGTGTGGTGAACGTGGGGTTGAAGTTGTTTATAATAATGGTTAACTTTAGTTGTTATCTATTAAATTTGATTGTTATTTATTAAAGGATTTTTTTTTTTTTTTTTTTTTTTTATATATGATAGAAATTCTAATCTAAACTCACACAAACGTATATTTTGAAGATCTCAGAGATTGAATCCACACCCTCATAGAGGGGTAAGACCTTTTGGGGAGGAGGATTACCACTGGGCCGAATACTCAAGTGGCTTATTAAAGGATAAGATGTTAAGAATAGTAGAAATTTTTAAACGTAGCAATTTTTTACATGTTGGAACTTTTATAAGTTGTAATTACTTTTTTAACCTTTCTTTTTTATTTTAAAGCACAACAATAGATTTAAAATATGAGGTTAGTTTAGTCCATGCAATAAAATGGATATTTAAATATATACGGATGTGACTATTATACATTTTTGGTTAAGAAACATTATTATTTGAAGTCAATGAATAAATTGGGAAAATTGGAAGATGTAATGGGTATTTTCGGCAGTTCCCAAAAGTGGACATGAGTGGAGGAATCCTCTTAATAGTAGTAATAGATGAAATTCTGATATTTCAAAAGGGTAATGAATTAAACTATATAATTTTAAAAGTAATAAATTAAATCCATAAGTTTTAAAAAAATAAAATAAAAATTAAATTTAAGTTTACTCAAGTGAAGTGACATTGTTTTTGTTATTTGGGTTGAGAGTTTAATTTGTTACCTTTGTTTATATTAATATGGAAAGAAATGAGTTTTTCAAAATTCTGGTTTGCTTGAATGGGGTGGATTTGGGCATATGGATTTCTAAATCCTTTGTTTGGATGATTTTTAAAACCACTAGGATTTGGATTTTGGCCAAATCTAATAAGGATTTTAAAGGCCCAAATCCATGGATTTCAAATAACATATAAACATAGAAATTTCACAAATCCTCCCATTGGATGTCAACACTCAAAATAAATAAAATACCCTTAGAACCCCTAAAATACATTGGAAGCTTCTAAAATAATCAAAATACCCCCAAAACACCGAATGACCAAAATAACTCTTAAATGACCGAAATAACCCACGAATCTTAAAAATAACGAAAATATCCACACAAAAAACTACCAAAATGATCAAAATTACCCATGGAATCATCAAAATGACCAAAATGGCTCCGAAAACGCTATAATGACCAAATATACTTGAAACCCTTAAAATGACAAAAATAACCCTAAAAACTCAAATATGACCAATGTAATATCCCTGGCTCTGATACCTTAGAGTACTACTCAATATTGTCCGCTTTGGGGCTTGCCCCCTCACGGCTTTGTCTCTGTGGGCCTGCCTTTTCTTGATCTTGCCCCTCAAAGGATTTTCCCACAAAGCGCGTCCCCCATGTGTAGAACCATGGACCCTTAAGTCCAATGAATTCCACACATGAGTACCATAATGCTTTTTCGATGTTCTAATCATATTTTAGGCTTCAAGATTGATTTGGCCATTTCAGTGATTTTATGGGTATTCTGATCATTTTAGAGATTTAAGAGAAATTTTGATCATTTTAGAGGTTTCATGGTTAATTTGATCATTTTGGTGATTTTATGTATTTTGGTCATTGTATAGATATTTTGGTGATTTTATAGGTATTTTAATCATTTTAGAAGTTTAGGGGGGTATTTTGGTTGTTTTAGAGGTTTCAAAGTATTTTAATGATTTTAGTGGTATTCTATTCATTTTTTAGGTTTCAGGGTTGTTTTGGCCATTTTGATGATTTTAGGGATATTTTGTTCATTTTAGAGGTATTTTGTTCATTTTAAAGGCATTTTGATCATTGTTTAGGGGTATTTCAATTGTTTTAGAGATTTTCAAGTTATTTTGATGATTTTAGGGATATTTTAGTCATTTAAGTGTTTTCGGGGTATTCTAGTCATTTTTTAGGTTTTGGGGTTCTTTTGACAATTTTGGTGATTTTAGGGCTGCTTTAGTCATTTTGGTGATTTTATGTATTTTGGTCAATTTATAAGTTTCAAAATTATGAATTTCAAGTCCTTATTTGTATAAATGGATCCAAACAATAAATTTTAATGTCAATGGATTTGGAATGAAGCCATTTTAAATCCATTGATTTAAAATCCAAATCCAAATCCAAATTCAAATCCGAGTCTAATTATCCAACCGCAACCATTGATAAAATCTTACATACAATTGATTGATTGGTTGATTGATTCATTAAGTGGATTAACTGTTATTAATTGAAAACTAAATGTTTAAATCAATATTATTTAATTAATATTTAAATGCAAAAAACATGTCTCACTCAAATTTGCCGCATTATAGGACACCATGGAAACAAAGTTAGAAGAGATTCTACAGAGACTAGAATTTCTTGCAAAGCAAAAAGAGCACCTCGGTCTGAAAGAAGGTGGTGGTGACAAACCATCACAAAGAAGGCCGACGACGTCTTTAGTAGAAGAATCTGGCGTATACGGTAGGGATGCTGATGAGGAGTCGATAATGGAGTTTTTGCTGGCAGATGATGGCAGCGGTGTTCTCATAAGCGTGATTCCCATTGTGGGCATGGGTGGTGTTGGCAAGACCA
>BKZX01025074.1:0-15109 GCA_014362285.1 Fagus crenata | reverse complement strand
ATATTAATTATGGAATCAAGAAAGTATGAAAGAATAGATTTCAAAGGGCATGACCCCTAATTTAATTTCCATTGTTTCACAAAATGTAATCAGTTTATGATATTGATATCCCTCAATCATATTCATGGTCTTAGTAGTAATTTTATGAAGAGAGTTATTGTAGTTATACTTTGCATGATGAGACTGGAACTATCAAATTAAGATCACGTAGCAACTACCCCAGAAGAAAAGAAGCCTATATATTGTTATGCCCATAACTAAGAAATCAAAACCGCCTAAAAATAAATTAACCCTAAAACTTTGAAAGATTGTCACATTAATGACCAACCAATCATTCCATGTATTATGCTTCAAAGAAGAAAAAAGTCGGCATTGACTAAATCAATCTCTTGAAAGTAAACTTTCAAAGCCTCCTAAATGTTTTCCCTTTGAAATAGTTCTCCCAAAATGAAAAAATTCTTATGACTTTGCCTTCTTGCTTCCAAACTCTGTGCCAGAGTACAAGTGTCACCACTTGGGACACATTAATTTAGGTTAGCCACCGCCTAAGACTAATAATAGTGTAATGCCAACCCAAAACATTGGTTTATAGGTTTGCTTCACTTCAATGGAAACTCCCATTAATGGTATGTAACAAACTCCAGCAAGCAACCCACCAAGCATTGTTCCCTTTCGGAGATTAAGACAAATGAAGAGTAGTCTTGGAAGAGATATTGTGAGAAATGGTGACGTTTGGGCTACATGGCTTACAGTGAGAATCTATAAAGATCTTATGGAGTAACGCACAATCCTTATCTAATAATAAGGGCATGCATACACCACCACACAAAGATACGCCACAGAAATATATACATACATACATACATGAGTTTATGAATTAAATAGTATATAATATCCTATTAACATAACATTTGGTGTTCATATTAAGAGCAACAAAATCATGTATTTCTACGGTTGGATTTTCAAAATATATTGATCCTATAAAAAAAAATATTGACTTATGTAATATCACAAAGAGTTACAACAGGTATGAATTGATCATACATGTCAAGAGCTTTGTTGAGATTGTTTGCTCTCTTCCAGGGTTTGAATCTCCCTTCTCTATTGTTGCTCTCTTCCAGCAACACTCACTCTTGCATTAATATTCTTTTCATTCTCATTTTTGGTACATATACAACATGTGTTTGACAAAATGTAACACTCACGCTTGCATTAATTTAAGTCAATTTCACATTGTTTGCGCCTCTTGGCTTAAGTTTCCACTAGCCATCTCTTCAAATTACACTTGGAAAACCATTCACATGAATTTTAGAGAAACAAATTTGCTAAAGTTTCCAAACTAAATTGAAATGATATGATGATTAAAGTAATCTCTCAAATTACAAAGAAAAATGACATTCAACAAAAAAGCAAAATAACCTAATAAATCTTTAGGGATTTTGTTAACAGTTGCCCTTTGAGCAATGATTAAGAAGCATTAAATACTTAAACTTAATGGAAAATAACAAATTTTTAATATTAAAATAATAAATGAAAAGACAAAAATACCCCAAAAAAGTTATTTTTGTGTTATTTTAATATTAAAATTTCATTACTTCTTATAAAGTGCAAGCATTAAATGCTTCTTTAACCATTACCCTAAGGATACTCGTTAACTGGATCCAATCTTTAGATCTCATTTTCAATAGCTTTTCCGTGCATCGCACAGGTTTGCGACTAATAAAAAATTAAAAAGAGGAGATTTTTGTCAATAAATTTGCGAGAGAATGGGAATAGTAGAGTGAAGGAAATGATTGTTAGCTAAGTTCTTGTGAGGCCAAGAAGATTTGATGGTCAATTGAGTTGGTCATGGTTGTAATTTCAGTCGGGTTGTGTTTCCAAGTGGCAGCCAATTAATAATTTATGACGAATTTTTTTTATTTTTTTGTTATTAATTTTTTTATTTTGAGATGTAATTTAGAAGCATTTGTACATCAAATTTAGAAAAATATGAAGACTAAAAATTAAAGTCTCTACATTAACAATAAAAACACGCAACCAGTAAAATCAGCAATTAACTATTAAAAAATAATAAGCTGTAAAATAATTAAGAAAAAAAAAAATTCACTCTACAATAGGACAATGTGATGATTACTAAAAATTAAACAATAATACAAAATAAAATTGTTAGGATTTAGATTGGCAAAATATCAGTGACAATGTAATTTACAATAAAAATACGCAACCAGTAAAATCAACAATTTAATTGACAAAAACGCAGCAAGTCAAGGTAAATTTGTAAAGCAATAATTCTGTTTGAAGCTGCTTATGAATCCAACAAATTTAATACCCTTTTAGCTTCACACCACTCACTAGTCAGATTTTCTGTTAACCCATTTACAACAAAAAGCTGTATTCAAAATTGAGTAACAGTAACTTTATTTAGCCTCCACAGTTCACACGAGCTTTAACTTCCCACTTAATAGTTTGCACTATTCTTTGCTCTGTTTGTACTCTGCCCACAATGAGTTATTGCATTTCTTTGATGACAAACATGGTATACAGTTACTCCCTATGTATACATTGACTTCTCTACATGCATGCAGCAATCAATAATACAAGATCAAGAGATAGAAAAGAAATTACATAATTCTTTGCAACTCCCTTTACAGGTATCAAATCGAAAATAATTCAAACCCTTCCCAATATTTTCGGTGAAATAATTGATTATCCACAAAACTACATAAGTGTAACAAAAATATAACAAGACAAAAATCAGATTCTTCTTCGGGTAAGTATTATTAAAAAGAAACAGGCTATACGAAAAAGTCTCTACTTGATTAGAGAATTACTCACACATAGACTGCATAAGAGATCATTAGAGCCAAGCAAACACTAAAAAGCACATCTATTGTTAATACTATCAAAGAAGTAAAATAGTACTTTGCCAAGTGCTTTTTGTTTTTGGTACATCGGACAAAAATTACATCATAAAAAAATCCAAGTTAGTATCTATACATCAATACAACCAAAACAAGGGAAAAAAACAAAAGCAGTAAATTTTTCATCTTTGTGTGCAAGAGATATTACTGCCACCCAACAAACAACCTACTATCCACCTGTTTGATGCAAAAACTTCTCAACCCTCCGTAGATGCTTCTATTTTAGGATGTAATAGTTTTTTCGAGTGCAACCACTAGACCTCCTTCCTGAGCATAAATTTGATATAGCTGCACTACCTGTCAACACCAAAATCGTCAGCACTCCCCCTTGCACCAGATTCAAAATGGCCTTCTTAGAAAGACTAATGGCAATAGTCTTAGTAGTAGTAAGTCAACTACAAAAACCAGCAAGTACCATGCACCAATCTCAAGTTTTAAAAATAAAACAAATGCCATGCCACCACCCTAAAAATAAAACAAGTGCCGATGGATTTTCAGTTGTTAATGGAATTTAGTTAAAGCAGATGGCATAAATATTTGTAATTGAGCATTGTAAGGTAGATTTCTTTGGTTGAATGAAATTAGCCTTTAGTGCTATTCTTGAGAACTTCATTGTTCTTTGCAGAGGTATTATCCACCTGTGAAATTTCTCTAAGCAACTCAATAATTTCTCATCATTATTCCCTGCATCAACTAGTTTCCACCTCCCTCTACTTCTTAGTAGTAAACAAGAAAGGAAAAGCACCAAACTACAAAATCTTACGGATGCTTATGTGGCAGAGCATCAACTAGTTTCCACCTCCCTCTACTTCTTAGTAGTAAACAAGAAAGGAAAAGCACCAAACTACAAAATCTTACGGATGCTTATGTGGCAGAGACAAGAACGATATGATATGCTTTGACTAATTTACGGCTTTACCTACAGATTAAATTATGAATTTTGATATTGCCTAAATGCATCATTACAGTAACAAATCATGTTCTAACCATTTCAGTAGTGACAACAAATTCAAACACAATCACACAACAGAACAGATGCCAAAAGTAAATCC
This sequence comes from Fagus crenata, assembly GCA_014362285.1. NCBI lineage: Eukaryota > Viridiplantae > Streptophyta > Magnoliopsida > Fagales > Fagaceae > Fagus > Fagus crenata. The sequence continues at coordinate 11,136 of BKZX01025074.1, read as the reverse complement.
ATTCTCACCAACTAAGATTTGACAATAAGACAACAAATCAATTTCATAGCGTAGAAGCATTTAGTGGAGATGAGGTACGCTTGTATATTGGTTAATTCAATGTAACCAAAATTGGAGATTTTCAGTCTCAATGGTCCTAATACTAACCTCAATTACATACTTCCACCCGGTACTTAGTCTGTTGAAATTGTTGCCATATGTGGGTACATTTATTTTGTATTTGAACAATTCACCTCCATCATTGTTTACCAGTTAATGATTCAATAAGGCTTGAGAAGCCCTTGAAATTGGTTTGTTATAATGTTACACGTTATTCATACCCTTGCATCCAACAATCTGGAATTATGTGTTGATGTGGTAAACGAGGATAGCAAGGACGTCCATAAACTATAAGGTCTTCTATAAAGAGGAGAAAAATTCAACAGAAATAGATTAATGAGTTAGATGACATGTTGGATGTCATGTAAACTAGTAAAATCATCAATGGAAGAGATACCAATTCCTTCCAATCCAAATCCTTGTTTCTTTTGATTGGTGTTTTAAACATGTACCTAGAGGGCCTTGAACCTTCAATCGTTGTCAAAGGCTAATTCTTTTCTTCTTTTTTTCTCTTTTAAAGTGAAGTGTCAGCCTTATGGAATCCAAGCCAAAAACAAGAAAGTTGAAAACACACGAAACCAACAGCTGCAGTAGCACAACAAGCTGTCATTAAGCCAAAGCCTAATACAGCAACACAACAGACTCTTCCACTAGTGAACTGAAGGACTAAAAATAGCTACAGCACCCCAGTCCAAAGTAGTTTTGTTTAGCCTCCACAGCCCAAATGAGCTTTAACTTCCCACTTAATAGCATGCACTATTATTTCCTCTGTTTTCACTCTACCACAATGAATTATTGCATTCCTTTGATGCCAAACATGGTATACAGTTTCTCCTCATGCTAGTATGCAGATCACAGCTTTAAGACTTTTGTTTTTTATACCAATAAAACTCAGGATCTTTAGTGAGGCAGCAGCACGTGATATCCTTCCAAATCCTTGTAGTGCAAAAGCATAAAAAAATAAATGACTTTTGCTGTCCAAGCTGACTCTCCATTGTAACCCCAATGCAGCATCCTATCTTGATGTCTGGGAGTTTCTCATCCTTGGCTTTGAAGCAAGCTATCATGATAGCTCCATATTAATCCTTTTGAAACCATGTCCACATAGAAACCAACAAACTAGAACGACTAAGGTAGCCTTGGACAAGAAAATTATTATTGGTTCATTTGAGGCCAAATTATGTCCAAATGATCAATTTCTATCATAAAAAGGGGTCCAATCACCATTTTCTGTTTTATTTTACTTTGAACTTAATAATGAACATCAGATTTATAATTTGTTTCAGAATAGGACAGACGTGAAGCTTTAATTCTTAAGAACAGCAAGAAGAAAAGTCATAGGATTGTGGTGCATCTTTAGTTCTCCCAAAGTTTGATATCAAGAAGAGGCACTGACGAGTCCTATTGACATTTCGAGTGCAGTGGCACTCCAGAGTATAACAACATACTAGGAAGTAGAGAACAGAAGACAAAAGCTTCCTGATATTCAGTACCTCATTGCCTTAAAGTAACATTTTCCAAGCTAAACCTCTCTCTTAAGAGAATGCCTAAGCTAGATATCTTTTTTAAGAAACAGAAACACTAGGCATAAACATTTTAAACAAATAGAAGACTACTTTTACATTGTTTTCTAGTCAGCATCTAAGTTCTGATTTTTGGGGACAACGCCTAAATTCCAAATTTCTGGGTAGGTACATCCGTAAAAACATGTCTTCCCTAGTTCTATATTTCCATAATGGATTAAGATATTTCTCTACTCTTTAGTAATAATTATTTTAATGCATATAAGGCCTTGTTAAAATTAAGGTTTTGTTGAAACAATTATAAATCAATACCAGGAAAAGACATTATTTATAGTTGCTATAATAGTTCATACTTTTAACTGGATAAAATAGTTGCATTAAAGTCTCTGATTTATGTTTTCCAGTTAATGAAAAAGTTAAGGTTCTTCAACATTTTAAAATTTCAAAATCTGAGGTTTCTCACATTTTCCTCTGACAACTTGTTTTTCCTACATATTTCTAGCAACCGAAACAGAGCTTTCGGATTATGAAATTCCCTTAAATGACCTCAGTGACAAGGTACAGAAACATGAGAGGTAAATTTGCATATGGGTCAATCTACTATGGTGGCTTGAAATTAGTTGGTCTTTCTTATTTATTTCTTTTTGCAAGCACAGACAGGTAGGATTTAACTAAACTGTTATATTACAGAAATACATATATGAAGATCTATATTTCAATTTACAAGGTTGAATGTAAAAATGAAAGATTAAGAGAGAGAGGGCTGAAGTAAAAATGGGACTGGGCTTGATTCTTGTGATTATGGTGCCAATATAAAATGTCCCTAGGGGAGCCAATCCTGATATCACAGTTTTTAAGTTTGATTCACTTCACTGGAAACTCCCACAAATGGCATTCAACAAACACCAGCAAGCAACCCACCAGCAATTCCTTTGGAAGATTAAGACAAATGAAGACTCTTGGAAGAGATATTGTGAGAAATGGTGACATTTTGGCTACATGTCTTACAGTGAGAATATATAAAGATCTTATGGAGTTTAGCTAAATGGAGCTTTCAAACTAAAGCAGGTTTGACAATGTCCAACAACCATACAAATTAGAGAAAGAGAGAGAGAGAGAGAGAGAGTCAAAATCTTCGAAGAAGGAAGAAGAAATTTTTGAAAGTGAGATTACAATCACAAATATATCGGCAATGATCCTGTAAAAGAAGTTGTTACTTTTAATTGCAAACTAGTAGTGGTGCGGCTCAATTTTAATAATGAAAACAAAAACCATAGTAAATGTTTATTGAATTAAAACTATTAATTGTTGCACTGACCAATATATTGTAAAGGTCACAACTAACAACTGTCCTTTGCATACTTCTAATAGCATCCTTTCACAAATATGGGCAATGATCCTGTAGGAAAAAAAGAGAGTGTAATATTGTTAATAGTCAACTGTGTTACGATGCCTTGTCTCCTAAGCAGGCTCACTAACAAAACACTGTAAAAAATGATTGGAAAGAGTAACAAACCTGCAGTTTGATACTGCCCTGAAAGCAACTTTTCCTCAAAAGTTGACTTTGAGTTTGTAGAAGTACTGGTTTTAATGTAAGGATGACTTGAGCCCAAGGCTAGACCTCCTGAAGTTTGAATTTTCCTTTTACTGTTTCTGTAGCCTTCTTGCTAGAGTAGATTACATCAAAACCTGAAACATGTAATCCTAGTAGGTATACTTATCATGAGAATTTAAGGACATCTGCTACCTGTATTTGAACATGAGTACTTTCAAAAGGGGCAACAATATTGTGGCCAAGAGACGTGTAGACAATTAAAACGACAATTCTAGACCTTGGCATGTGATGAATTTTCAGAACTAGTGCCTAGTGCCAACAAACTGATAGACCAAATTCCTAATACACATATTTTGCCAAAAGTAAAGGACACCTCCTCCAATGTGGTACTAGGGAAAATGAATTCAAGTCCACCAGCTTGTGTGTGTAACTTATGAGACAGGGAGAGAAAACTAGTCTACAATGAACTCTAACTGCTTTGTTTTCATTATTGAATAAACAAAAATGTTTATAGAAAATTGATTATCCAAGATCAAGATCTTTATTTGTTTATCATTACATAGTTAGTAAGCAACCCTTAATAAATTGCAGCAAAAACGCATAATTGGGCAAACTATTTGCAATTCAATTTTAAGCCTAATATCTCCAACTTTTTCTTATATTCATATGGCTTTAGCGAAAGTATTATGCCTGCTCTCACCTTGAACTGCCCCTCTTATTTAACCTAGGCCTCTAACTGGTAATGTAAGAGTATTAGCTTTCCCCAGTTTTCATACTTTTCATAAAAGAATAATAAGAAAATTTTAAGTCTAATTGGCACAACACAACCATAAGGAACAATATTAACTGAAATTCAGTGAAGGATGAGAACATTGGGCACCTAGTTTCAAATCCCATAACAATTGGTTTGCCTAACTCATGAAGTTATAACACTCAACTGACGAAAAACTACTGTACATCGAAACAACATCAACTACTCTAAATGCAACCATTAAATGATGCAATAAAAGCGGCAATTTGCATAAAAATACCAAAAGGCAGTATTTGCATTAGAACTGGAAAAAAAAAAAAAAAAAAAGGGATTTAGCAGCAAATCAAATGAGAAACTCTAGAAGTTTTGAGGGGGCAGAAAGGAACCTGTTGGAAATCAAAGGGATGGTGCTTCGCACCCTTATAGAATGGTCCAACGCTTCTGTATTGGATCTCCTAGACTTTTGTATTGTTGTTTTCTGGTCTGTACACTCCCTGTGTACTGGCCTATCTCTTTTTATCCGCAATAAAACTTTTATTTACCAATCAAAAAAAAAAAAAGCAGCAAGTCAAATGAATAATTTTATTCATTCATTTCGATTTTTCTTTACATTAATGTCCTTTCGAATTGGATTGGTACCCACTACCCAGTCATATGACTGAATAGACCACAACCTAAAGGAGAATCTGCAACAACACATATACAAAAGGCATACAACACACACACAAGCAAGGAAAATAGGGTAAACAAAAAGTCATGTACTAAGTATATGGAGAAAATAATCTACAAATCTAGCTTACTTGAGAAAGTTGAGTAGCTTATTGCATGTATAGGTTTCAGGCTCATCTAGGCATGGCAATACTCACAAATAAAATTGGAAACCCACGTATCCATAAACAAAGAATGCTTATAGAAATGAATCTGAAACAAGAATGCAAGATGAGGGTGAGTTTGTTGATGACCCAGACACCTATCGTAGACTTGTGGGTAAAGTTATTTATCTAACCATTACTCTACCTAATATCTCTTATGCATTTAGTATTGTGAGCCACTTTATGACCAGTCCTTGAGTTCCTCAAATGAATGCAATCATACGCATCCTGAAGTATCTCAAAAATGCTCTAGGTCGTGATCTCTTCTATTGATCATCTGGACATCTCCGCATTGAAGGATACATTGATGCTGATTGGACAGGGTCACCTTCAGATCGGAAATCTACTACTAGTTATTGTACTTTCATAGGTGGTAATCTAGTCACTTGAAGAAGTAAGAAGCAATAAGTTTTGACTCGCTTTAGTGCTGAAGCAAAGTATCGTGTCATGGCTCATACCACCTGTGAGTTAACCTGATTGAGAACTATTCTACAAGAATTTGGACTTTCAGTACAAGGTCCGACACCTCTTTACTGTGACAACCATGTAGTTATTCATATTGCTAGTAATCCAGTCTAGAACCAAGCATATCAAAGTTGATTGTCATTTGGTTTGTTCTAAAGTGAAATCAAAAGACATCATCACTCATTTTTTACCTTCTAGAAGTCAACTAGCAGACATCTTCACCAAAGCTCTTCCCAGGAATGCCATTGACTCTATTTTTAGCAAGCTGAGAGTCATTGATATCTACTCTCCAGCTTGAGGGAGAGTGTGGTTAATATATATATGTTGTTAATACGGTATAGCTAAATTATAGGAGTTAATCATATAATTAGCTAAATCAATTGTTTCCTTATTTAGATTCTCTATGCCTCATAGACACAAAAATACATATAGAAAATTATTCAGCTAAATATTTCTACACAAATGAAACAACAAAACTAACGGAGAAGACATTCCTTGACAAAAAAAAAAAAAACAGTTTTAATGTAATAATAGTACCTTGGCAGATTTCGTTGATGTTCCATCAAGAGATTCTCATTTCTTCAATAGTAGACATGGATTGAAAAGTCAACGTCGTACATGCAGCATCGGAGGCCAAGGCCCTCTTTTCTGTTTGGGGAAAATCAGACTATAGTGATTTGACCCCAGCGCCCATTATGAGGCTATTGGCTACATTATTATCTAAGCCCATCCCCAAATGAGGAAGAACCAAAGCCAAAATATCCTTCATTATTGTCTTCAATTCCCAGCCAGGCTTGCAAGCTGGATTTACAATGAAGTTGATGATATTCGTTGTATCTCCCTCTACCATAACTTGCTCAAGTCTCTCCTCTTTTGCCAATGACATTGCCCTTCTTACTACAGAGGCTTATGCCACGCCTGATTGCTCTCCCATTCCCTTCTTGATCCCTGAGAACCACTGCCAAGCCTACATTATTTTGATCACATGACTCATCAAAATTAAGCTTTACACATTGATCAGGTGGCCTAGTCCAAGTACTTCTGTTTTGCTCTTTGGTTCCCCTTGTAATCCCAAGTGATCTCAAGTAAGAGTCATATTGTTTGTCAAGACGATGGACTAACTGGTTTATGCTAGCTTTAGTGTTTGAAATCAAAGCTTCCTCTCGTGCCATCCAAAGGATTTTCATCGCCACAACTGCATACAGTGTGAATTCATCTTTGGTAACTCTTTCTGCTAGTAATTCACTTGGGGGGTCAATTATACATTCAATGAATTCAAGTACAGATTGAGCTTGGATCATTTCAACTCGAAAGCCCCATCTACCACCATACCACACCCCTTTGGCATAGGGACAACATCGAAATAGATGTAAAACAGAATCCTCTGCTATTTCACAAAGAGGGCAATAATACGGATCTTGGGTTTTAGACCATCTGACCAACTTTTGCTTAAAGGGGAGGACCTCGTTAGCAACTCCGCATAAAAACATTTTTAATCTTTCATCAAAAGACACTTTTAATCTTTCAAGAATTATTATGCATGCTACATGGACCCCGCACCTCTCTATTGTAACTTTTCCTATTTTAGGATCATAATTAGAAATTTCACATAGAAGCTTAATATCATTCCAATCATCTAGAATTATGCCTTCCAATGAGTTTTCCCCAACATTTACATAGAAAAAACACATAAAAGATGATGGGTATAAGTCAATTTCATAACACTGGAGCATTCTTTTACAACCATTGATGAAAACGCAGATAGAACAATCGAACATTTCTTCATCTATGAAATTAACCTTCATTTCCATTTTAAAGGCAACACAAAAAGCAAATTTTGTAAATTTCCTACCAACCGAGAATGATATGGAATTTCCATCACTTTGATGGTTGAACCACTTTGGAATCTTAGTTCCTGGAAGTAGAAGTTCAAATTCAAATCCAGATATAGAACCCATTTGAGATGTAGCTTCATCAAGTTCAAATTCATATTCTTGATGTGATGATCCCCTTGCACATACTAAATCTTGAGGAAGCCATAGAATTTCTCCAAACTGCTTGCAATTAGCAAATTTAAGAAACTTTAGTTTAGCAAATTTAGTAATATATTTGGGAAAGCTAACCAAAATTGTTTCTTTTTATAACTTGGAGAGAGAGAGAGAGAGAGAGAGAGAGAGAGAGAGAGAGAGAAAGTGACCTGACTCAATAATCTTCTTCTTGATTGTGAATCCAACGAATAACAGTCTCCTGCCATTACAACTTTTATAGATGGCGGAAGTCTTGAAATTTCCCGAAGCTTCAAACAGCCTTTGACATCAAGCCGCTCTAATTGAGGAAATATGCTAACGATTTCGGGGAGGGCAATAATGTTGCTGTCACGGATAAGTAATTGTTTTAATTTGGGGAAGCAACTAGGAGTATCCATGGCCTTTGGAAAATTTTCACACTCCGTCAAACAGAGATTCTTTAGATTTTGTAAATCCGAGATGCTGCTTGGAAGATCTTTGAGGTTTTTACAACTTAAGCTTAACGAAATAAGGCGAGTGCGATATGCATTTGATGAAGTCAGTGCTGGTCTTTCCAGAATATCTGGGAACTTCTCAAGACTTTTGCAGCCATAAAGAGAAAACGATTTAATAGATTTCAACTTGAGGATTTTAGGAAGAATTTTAAGATTTTTGCATCGGTTGAGAGTCCAGTATTCAAGCTCATCTAGAAGTCCAACGGACTGATGAACCTCAACTAAATTTTCACATTTCTTAAGTATCAACTTCTTTATTTTTGGGGCAATCACTGATAAGTCAGGTACTTTCGTAATGTTTTTACAAGATTGGAAATCCAAATATTTCAAAGTTTTGAACCGGCACCTCTGTGGAAGAATAAAAAAATTCAAAATTATAACTTCAACAAACTTTAAAATATAGCTTAAAGAAATAATAATTTATAAATCCTAATGATCATACCTCAAAATGCTCGTCCAATCGAATCTGGCTTCTTGGCATTTTGAGTGCAACAAGTTTTTCAAGAAAACAAATGGATGGTAGGGACGATAAAGAAAATCCAGTCCAATCAAGCAACCTTAACTCGTTGGGAAGAGGATATTTAAAGTCTTCACAAATTACATTATGAACTTTCAAATATTTGAGATTTTTCATCTTTTGAAGATCCAATTGCATGTTTCTTGGTTCAGGCAAGCACAACATTATGCCTTGAATTTCATTTGATCCCTAATTGGACAAAACATTAAGTGAATCACATTAATCAAAATAATTCACAAAGAATATAATAGATTGTAAAAATTGAAACAATTATTTGCTAATTTGATAAAAACTTAGGCAAAACGTGGAAATAAGAAAAAAGCAAAAAAGCGGCCAAACAGCCACAACCTTGTGAAAAAAAGCAAAAAGAAAAAGAAAAAACTTATACCGTATTTCCAATTAGTACATCAAGGGCATCTTCAGAACAAAATAGCCTGCTACGTTTCTCGAGCACTTGTGGTGATTCTTGTCGAACAATTTCCCAGCCCATTTGTTGAATCAAGTCATGCATCAATAGTTTGTTATCACTACTAATGGTTATGAGACACTTATCAATAAGTTTTTCAATATCATAAAATGGTTCGTAGAAATTGATACTGGTTAGTATATCTACAACAAAATCCTTGTAGTTCCCTTTAAGGAAACATGCAATATCAAGAAAAATATTCTGTTGAGTTTGATCCAGTCCATCATAGCTTATTTTGAGTATTTCTTGAATGTCTTCCTTAGGAATTCTTTTATATTTGTCTAATGCACTTTTCCATTCCTGTTTAGTTCTTCTATACAAATCTGCACCAATTATTTGTAGAGCTAATGGAAGGCCTTTGGCATAATTTATAAATTGGTCAACAAGTTTTGAATAATCTTCCATGGTTTTATTTATTCCAAAGGCATGTTGACAGAAGAGCTCACGAGCTTCATGTTCATTTAATTCCTCGACCTTGTAGTACCTTACATAACAATCTTTTTGCAGAGTATCTAGCAAGTGTCTGTCTCTTGTTGTAATAATGATTCTACTTCCAGAAGCAAGCTGTTCATAATTTTCAAGGAATTTATCTATGTCGCCCAATTTTTCCACATCATCAAGAACTACAAGAATCCTTTTACGATGAAGCCTTTCAATTGTCACATTGATTCCTCTAGACATACTCCCCACCTTCAAATTTCTATTACCTAAGATCTCATAACAAAGTGTCTCTAGTAGTTGAATTTCGCCGTCTTTTGTTCTTGATTTTTCTCTAACATTCTCTAGAAAGCTGCTTCCATCAAAGCGATAATGAATTGTGTTGAAAATAGCTTTTGCAATTGTTGTCTTACCTACTCCAGGAAGGCCATAGATCCCTATGATGCGAACATCATTTGACTCAATATCTAAACACCAATTTATGACGTGCTTTACTCGAGAATCAATTCCAACTAGGAATTTCGCAATAGATAATTGTGTGCGATTTGTTTTGGCACTTAAGATCGCTTCAAAAATTTCTTGGACAAATTCGAATTCCGGGCGGCTTCCAATTACATAGCAGTAAAACACATGTAACGAGTTAGACTAAAAAGTAGGAATATGAACATGAAATAAATTCAAGATGTTTAGTTTATGCACTACAACTAAAATATTGTTAATCGTAGTAAATGACATGAAATTCATACATATGAGGAAACAAGTTATTAGAAAGCCACTTTTGATACTTAGATAAAACTATTAAGTAAATTTTGGAAAAGTTTCAAACAATATAGAAGAAAGTCCAAATTTTGTTTTGGAATATTTTTTTCAAGAAGGAAGAAAGTCCTTATTAATTGGTAAGGGTATCTGATTATATATATTATTCTATTTCTATCATTGCTCTTTGTAGCCTAACTAGCTTAGTGATAGAAGATGGGGTCAAAATAGAATACTTTCATATTTGAAAAAAAAAAAAAAAAAAATCCTATCATTAACACTTAAATTTAGTGATGATAACAAACAATTAAAATTCATAAAAGCCAAAGAGTGGTTATTAAACACATACTCATCCTTGTAGGGGAAACCAGATATATTGGCCGCTTCAATTAGAGCCACCCTCCATCTTTGCACCTTCTTCATATCATCCTTGAATCTTTCTTCATGTATTGCAAAAGCTTTTTCAAATTTTCCCTTTTGGTTACGTACGTATGATGGATCCACCTTGTAAAAAACCGGTAACACAATTTGACCATTCTTTTTACACTCAAGAATCTTGACAAGTTCGTCCAAGCACCAAGTGGAAAATGCATAATTTTGAGAGAATACAATTATCGAAATCCTTGAACTCTCAATGGCTTCGATAAGTTCTGCAGAAATTTCTTCCCCCCTTGGGAGCTCATCATCCATGAAGGTGTTAATACCATTTTGACACAAAATGCAATTCAAATTACTTGTAAAACCATTGCGGGTATCTTCACCTCTGAAACTCAAGAATACATCATATCTGTATCGGTGGTTAAAAGGGGAAGAGGAGGCTCCTTTGTTGGTCAAGAAAGCCATTGTGATTTGGATATATAGACGGATAGGAGAAAGAAAGAAAGATGTGATGAAATTGGAAATAGAAGAGTTTAAGAAAGCAGAGTGAATGAAAAATTTAAAAGAAGAAATCTTTCTCAATAAATTTGAGAGAGAATGGGAATGACAAAGTCAAAGAAATGACTGGTAGTTGAGTAGTTGTGAGGCCAAGATGACTTGATAGTCAATTGTGAAAACAGTGTCGCACCCAAGAGGAAAATATGAAGAAATTTGTTGGGATTTAGCTAAAAAAAAATGAAGAAGAAATTTGTTGGGTACGCGCTTTGTGCTTGGAATGTAGCTGAAGTGATGCAT
>BKZX01025073.1:0-26314 GCA_014362285.1 Fagus crenata | reverse complement strand
TGGGGAACAACAGTATGGAAAATTGATGAAGATTTATACAAGAACAATCCAGGACCTTTTGTATTGGTTGTCACTTCAACTATTGTGAAGACTTTTAATGGTAAACACAACTAAATGATGTATTAAACTATGCTGCTCTATACAATTTTCAAATAATTATATTCTTTTCTAATCAAATCAATATGTTTATTTATTTTTTTTTTTTATATTGCACATATAATTTATTATGCAGGGCAATTCTGTTTATCATCAACAAGCGGAACAAAAATATATGTGAATCTAGAAATTCCAGAAGTTGCTGAATTAATAGCCAGGTATGTATTTTCTAATTTGTAAGAAAAACATATAAATAATAAGTACACATAAGTTATCTAAACAATATTTTTAAATTGATTAGAAATGACCAAATACAAGATTCAGTGCAAGAAATACCAACCAAGCGTGCAAAAAATATACCAGAAGACGAGTTATCTACAAAGACTATGAAGACAATAGCTGAGATCAAAGGCATTGAATGGGATCCTGAAAAAAAGGTTTGTTCATTATTTCATTATATATATTTTTATGAACAAATATTAAAACAATTTGTCCAACATATTAACTGAAGAGTTCATCACAGGAAGTGTACTGCAACTGTATTGCAACCATAAACAACATTGATACAAAATTGGGATGGTATTATATTTCATGTGTGCGTTGTGGAAAGAAAGTGAAACCGCATTCTGGATCTTTCTGGTGTGCAAAATGCCAAACTGAAACAAAGGACCCAATCCCAAGGTAAGATAACATACCCTACAAGTCACATAGATTTCTTTACATTTTTAGTTAATGCGTACCATATTCATCTCACAACAACTACCTTGAATTGGAAAATAAATTACAGATACAAGATAAAAATAGAAGTTTCAGATGCTACCGACAAAACAACTTTCGTCATCTTTGATCGCGATGCTGAGAAGATTCTAAACATATCTGCAAAAAATCTTGCTGAAAATCAAGAGGTACTCATCAAATAAGTGATATAGATATAGTGAACTATTGATCATGATATAAAATAAATTGTTGATATGCAGATTGATATTGGAGAAGACATGCCAAATAATCTGAAAAAACTTCTACAAAGAAGATACATCTTCCAACTCCGTTTGAATGAATTCAATCTAAAGGATGGATTTGAAAATTACACAGTTGCAAAGATATTTGATGAGCATTTACATGACACAAAGGTATGTCAATTTATCTTCTTTAGTTTGCGTATTCTAAATTTGTGGTTCATTAAAAAAAATGCTAATTCCCATGTGACATTGTGAATCTTAAGATTGTATAATGGCTGTGTTGTGATAAAATCAATGTTAACATCATGGTTTGATTTTTCTGAATTGGTGATCAGTTGATTATGACTAGACCTTTTTTCCCAATATTAGACTATTTCAGTTTGTTTCAATGTATCATATTCTTTTTTGAAATATTTGAACACTTTGGTGTAGGTTGAATATCTATGTAACAAGTCATCTGGAAGTCAAACTTTAGAGCAATCCCCTCAAGAATCTTCCAGCCTCAGCTCATTAATCATAATCACAGATGATGCACATGAAGGACAAAAATATGCCAGCTTAAAAAAGGATCTAGGAGAGAAGCAACCTATGCATGAAATTCCTATCATAAATTCGGCCACAACCATTGAAGAAGGAGAAACATATGATGATGATGTACCAATCAAAAATATTTCCAAACGTCGCAAAGCAACAAAACACAATACATTCAAGAAAAAAAAGTGATGAAGATACAAATACATGACTAATTATGTTTAATATATTAGACAATTTATGTTTACTTTGTGTTTAATTTGGAAGACATACTAGACTGTTTATATTTAATATTGACATCATTGTCTATTTTAAATAATATTCCTCAATTGTTCAATTAAGTGTTAAATAATTTGGTAAATTGTATTTGTAGAATTCATTCAAATTACATATGATATCAAGCATTCATTACATAACTACTTATCAATTTTTCTTTTCAATTTAAAGGTTTCTGTTTCAAGAATAATTGATTGACACCCATGTTTACTTCCAATTTCACTTTGTTTATGATCTTTTACAACACATTGGCTAATTTTATTCGCCTTCCTTTTTGTCCATTTCTCTCAATCAATTATTCTTGAAACATAAACCTTAAAATTGAAAAGAAAAATTAATATTTACTGTTCTAGAGGCCTTATGCTTCGGATTTTTACTAGAATTCATGGTTGTAATTTGTAAATTTGCTTGCTATCCATAGTTGTCCAATTAATGCAAATAAGCATGAAGTTGTAGGAGTTAGTCATTAGTACACAAGATAGAAAAAATTGTCCAAAGAAGTCACTGTACAACCAAGGAAAGTACAACCATTCCAAATGTTAATTTGTGCAAAGAATTACATAAACCGCGCATCGCGCGGGTACCCTACTAGTTAATCCTAATTGCCATAACCTGTGAGAAGCAAAATAAAAATAAAAATAATAATAAAGAGAACATGTAAAGAACAATCACACGATACAAAGATTTACGTAGTTCACCAACTATGGTTACGTCTATAAAGTTGTAGCGGTTTTCACTATATTAGATAGAATAATACAAAGGGCGGTTTATAATCCTCCTCTTCATGGACTAAGTCTCACAAAAAAAATCTGTTTAAAATTGTAGTGCTTCCAACATTGGGTCCGGTCCTAACCAGATCAGGCACAACATTAGGCTCCACATAGCCTAACACTATATGCATACCAAGAGTCTTGTAGTTTAGCTAACACCTACTGGTGTTTGGCATCTAAGATCAAAATCATCCCTCCTTCAATTATTGAATTATCAAAAAAGAAAAAAAAGAGTGGCACTACATATTATAACTAGCATGAGAAAGAACGATTATGAAATCTATGCTTCTCACTTTTTGAGATGCAAATTATTAAGTTTTTGTATTCAAAGTTTGTTAACATCATATTTTCAATTGATAATATGGTTAATTTACTAGTCTTTCTTGTGACATAGTCAATTTTAGATAAGATTTTATCAATTTTAATTTTAAAGAAAAATTCATTCTGTTTAAACACCTGTAACAGGTGCTATCAATAAACTTTTGTAAGGGATAAAGTCATTTGGAAATGAATAAATCTACTTTTTTATATAACTTCGTTCGTTAATCATAGCGTTTTCTTCTACTTGTAAAAGTTCTTTTATGACTTGTAGTTTCAACAATAAATCTTAACCATCAAAACTTTCATCTATATTTTTTGTTATGTCTTGTTTATTGCTAGTAACAAATTTCTCAAAAAAATTGTTTTGACTTTTGAGATTCAATTAGCTTTTCTTTTCTTCTTTATTATTATTATTATTATTTTCATATATACATTCATATTTTTATAGTATACTTTTATAATTAAAAAACATGTACGACTAAAAGAAACACTATCTACAATATAAATTATAATATGACTAGAATAAAATAAATTGTAAAGGCTAGAATAATAAAAATTGAATTATCAAATGCACTACTACATTTTTACTTATTAATAATAGAATTACTCAATAGCCCTCCACTTTCATTTTGGACTTAGATAAGTAGGTAAGATTTTTGTTTTGCTTTGTATTATTTATTTATTTCGTGTGTAGAAGAAAAGATGGAGCTAGGTTTTCTTAGATGTGAGTCTAGTACCTTTGCAGCCTTTGCCATTGAAAAAATGAAAACAAAAAGGTTTTTACTATAGATTTTTATTTTTGTCCATTATTTTCTGTTTCAACTTAATTTCTACAGAAATTAGAGGAGATTAAGATTTTCTTTGTCAGTTGGCCATTTTCTATAAATAGAATTTCTTCGAATAGTTGGTTCTTAAATTTTTATTTTTCATTGATATTTTTCTCTTTTGTATCGTTATAGTATATATTTGGCTATGATTATTTCCTTCCAGACTGTTGCTTTGCCTAAGATTTTGTGCTTGGTTTTTGTATGGAAGTTGGAAACATATCGGTGGAGAATTTTTCTACCTTAATATTGTCTTCGCTTTTTAATAGGGACCAAAATTTTAACGAATTAAATTAACAATAATAACCCATTTCGAGGTCTCTCAATGTGAAGTTATAAGTTATGAATTGTTTGTAGATATTATAAAGGTGACGGGGCCATTGACCATTACATCATTTGATTACAATTTAATTCCCCAAATGCTTGTGGGTCCGCACCACATACTCTATAAATGTGCTTTTCCTTGAGCGTTAAGCAGCGAAATCAAACCCAGATCAGTTTTGTTTCGAAAAACAAACACCCACTCATACCAACTGCGACTTTGCATGGGGCTTTCCCAGTTGAGTTCAGCTCCACCATCCTCACGGACCTCATCCTTTTGCATGTCTACCTTTATTCTTTTCTGGTGGTGTGGCTTGTTAGTCACCTCCGTGGTTAGCGGGAATAATGAGACTGACCGGTTGGCGTTGCTTGAGTTCAAAGCCAAGATCACTCTTGACCCTTTCGGGGTTATGACATCTTGGAATGACAGCATCCACTTTTGCCAATGGCGAGGGATTACTTGTGGTCGTCGACATCAGAGGGTCACTGTGTTGGACCTGCAATCTCTCAAACTGGTAGGCTCTATATCACCACATGTTGGAAATTTAAGTTTTTTAAGGAATCTAACCCTTCAAAACAACAGCTTTCATAATGAAATTCCTCCAGAAATTGGTCGTTTACACAGATTGCGAGTCTTGCAATTGAACAATAATACAATCAGCGGCAAAATTCCAAGCAATTTATCCGCTTGCACCAAGCTCCAAGTCCTTCAGTTCAATAAGAACCTTCTGACCGGAGAAATCCCTGCAACACTTGGCACTTTGTCAAAACTCCGAGACTTTCATATTTCCAAGAATAATCTGACTGGAAGTATCCCACCTTTTTTTGGAAACCTCTCGTTTCTGGAAGTGTTTTCTGTAGCTTATAATAATTTGGGTGGGATTATCCCTGATTCTTTTGGCCAATTGACCAAACTTTCATATTTTGTTGTAGATGAAAATAGGTTGTCCGGTACAATTCCTCCTTCAATCTTTAATCTATCTTCATTGACAATATTTGATGTAGGAGGCAACCAAATCCAAGGGCATCTTCCGTCGGACATAGGTATCACTCTACCAAATATCCAATTCTTTTCCATTGGTCGCAACCAATTTACTGGATCTATCCCTGTTTCAATATCTAATGCCTCAAATCTATATTCACTTCAATTGAACTTTAATAAACTAAGCGGAAAAGTTCCTTCTTTGGAGAAGCTAAATAGAATGATTTTTTTCAGGATTTCCCATAACAATGTTGGAAATAGAGGGGAAAATGACTTGAGTTTTCTCTGTTCTTTGACAAATTCCACCTATCTGACTACATTGGAAATAGGTGTCAATAACTTTGGGGGAGAGTTGCCCAAGTGCGTTGCCAATCTCTCAACTACTCTTACACAATTGCTTCTAGATAAAAATAAAATATTTGGAAACATTCCTAATGGGATAGGAAATCTGATCAACTTGCAGCGCCTCGACATGTGGCAAAACAAATTATCAGGTAATATTCCCTTTGAAATTGGAAAGCTTCAGAATTTACAAATTTTGCAATTAAATACAAACAATTTCTATGGGAACATTCCATCCTCTATTGGAAATTTAACACTCTTAACAATCTTGTATTTATACGAGAATAACCTTCAAGGCAACATCCCTTTAAGTCTAAGCAAGTGCCAAAATTTGATGCACTTGAATCTTAATAATAACAATCTCAGTGGTTCGATATCCCCACAAGTCATTGGTCTCTCATTCAAACCAATTGGCTTAGGTTTGGCTGCCAACCAATTTACCGGTGTCCTTCCCATGGAAGTAGGAAATTTTATAAATCTAGAATATTTGGATATTTCTGAAAACATGTTGGTTGAAAAAATTCCAGCAAGTCTTGGTAGTTGCGTAATATTGGAACATCTAGCCATGGGAAGCAACCACTTCCAGGGGATCATTCCTCCATCTTTGGAATCATTAAGAGGTCTTCAATATCTAGATCTTTCTGACAATAATTTGTCTGGCCAAATTCCAAAATTTTTGGAGCAATTTGTGTTCTTGCAATTGTTGAATCTGTCTTACAACCATTTTGAGGGTGAGGTACCAACCGAAAGAGTTTTCAAGAACACGAGTAGAACTCTGATTATGGAAAATGGTGAGGTATGTGGGGGCATACCTAAGTTTCAACTTCCTAAATGTAAATACGAAAATTCCAAGAAGAGGAAGTTGACTCTTACCTTGAAGTTAATAATCTCCATCTTTTTTGGACTTCTTGGAGTAACTTTGGTTTTTTCAATTTTACTTCTTTTTTCTTTAAGAAAGAAAAGAAAAGAAAATACTTCAAGTGACTCAGGAAATTTGCTTTTGAATCTATCTTACCAAAGTCTCCTAAATGCAACCCAAGGATTCTCTTCCACCAATTTAATTGGTGCGGGTAGCTTTGGGTCCGTGTATAAAGGAATTCTTGATCAAGGTAGATATACAGTTGCTATCAAGGTGCTCAACCTTTCGCGTCATGGAGCTTCCAAAAGTTTCAAAGCAGAGTGTGAGGCTCTACGAAACATTAGACATCGAAATCTTGTAAAGGTCCTCACATCATGTTCTGGTATTGACTATCAAGGTCATGATTTTAAGGCTTTGGTAATGGAGTTCATGGGAAATGGCAACTTGGATGAATGGTTGCATCCAACTCCAAGAATAAATGAGACTCTTGAGGAACCAAGGGGGTTGAGTCTTCTTCAAAGACTGAATATTGCTATTGATGTTGCTAATGCATTGGATTATCTTCATCATCATTGCCAAACACCAATCATTCACTGCGACCTCAAGCCTAGCAATGTTCTTCTTGATGATGAAATGATTGGACACGTAGGTGACTTTGGCTTGGCAAGATTCCTCTATGATGCTACCCAAGATTCTTCTATTGACCAATCAAGCTCCATCGGAGTAAGAGGAACGGTTGGTTATACTCCTCCAGCTGAATATCATTTTCCTTTTTCCCATTGTCTTTTACTTTATTTTAAAGCATGAGAGGACAAGTTTAACAAGAATGTACTGTAGCTAGAAGATAGAATTTTATATAACAAAATTTT
The DNA here is from genome assembly GCA_014362285.1 of Fagus crenata. Classification (NCBI taxonomy): domain Eukaryota; kingdom Viridiplantae; phylum Streptophyta; class Magnoliopsida; order Fagales; family Fagaceae; genus Fagus; species Fagus crenata. Next base: position 19,164 of record BKZX01025073.1, on the reverse strand, counting down.
CCATTAATTATTGTTACATTTCATTGAAAAAGCTCTTTTAAGACTTGTAGGTTTATATATATTCTTCCTTCTTTTTTTTGTTATAAAACAATGCTCACATTACGTATATGTTATATGTGATTACTAATTGCAGAGTATGGCCTAGGAAACGAGGTGTCAATATATGGCGATGTCTATAGTTATGGCACATTATTGTTGGAGATGTTCACAGGAAAAAGGCCTACTGATAATATTTTCCAAGATAACTTAAACCTTCATGACTTTGTTAAAGTAGCTTTGTCGAATCGAATGACTGACAATATAGATCCCATCCTTTTTTGGGAAAGAGAAGAGGGAGAGACAAGGATGAATGACATTACTCGCAATGACGGTCAAAATGGAATTCTAAAAAGTCATGAATGCTTGATTTTGATACTTGAAATTGGAGTTGCTTGTTCGGTCGAATTTCCAAGAGAAAGGATGAATATGAGTGCTGTTATAATTGAGCTACTTTCAATTCAACAAAAACTTCTAGGAACAAATATACGCAGACAAAGGCTTCAAGTCACAGGTAAATTTTGTTTGTCTTGGTAGTTGTTATAATTTGGTAGCACCCCACACCACGTGATCGAATTTTATAAGGCCATTCCAAATGTTTTAAGGGAAGAATGAGACATTCATATAGCGATTAGAAATCAATTGCCTTTATATTAGTATTTTTTTTATTCAAGCAAAGCTTAAAGATTGGTTACACTTGAAATTTGATAAGCCCAGTTACTCTTCTATATATATAATACCTAAACGCATGATATGCCACTGAAATCTTTTTTTCTATTTGGTGAATTCTATCATTGATGTGATTTACAAGAAATTGGCTTACATCTTATTACTCTATATATAGAGGTCTCTATCGATGACATATATAAGATCAAATTATTGCCTGACATAGCCATTTAAAGGCTACAATGTTAAAGTTAACGAATTTGTTAGAGAAGTTTGCTGGTTTAAAATTTTAAATATTGAATGAATTGGGATTTGTCAGTTCCGCACCATTCTTGCATAATGAATTTTCTTGATAGTAAAACATAATTGAATGTTTAATTTACAAAATAAGTTATTGATAATGAATATCTATTGAACTCTTTTTAATTTAGGGAAAACGTCATTTAGCATACTGTCATTTTCTGAAATCCGAAGCTTATTATTTTAATATATTGAAATTATCTTCCTTCTCCACAGGTGCACAAGGATGATGACTTATAATGAAGGTTGCCATAGTGATTTCTAAGTTATGATGTATAATATTGGAGCAAATAATCAATCTTGTAGCTTCCCTATAGTAGTCATGTATTTTTTTTATTTTTTTTTTTCCCGTATTAAGTATGTAAACTTTCATTATTAATTATGTTTGTGTTTTAATGTACTATTGAATAAAATTTTAGCCAAAGCATGGGAATTTTAGACTAAATTTAAAATTTTAATTTAGTCTTGGATTTATTTGATCTTTGCCTGAAAACATGGGAATTTATCTCAAGAATTGTCCCACTCCATGTCTCCATGTTCCGTATGGTCCACTTTTGTTTTGGTCCAAGGGTGATCTAATTAGTCCTCTAATGATGACAATCCAGAATTAGATGTATTCTTGAAGAAAAAAGAGTAATACGCACTGAGGACACATTCTTAAAGTCAAAAGGGAATCTTAATAATTCCATGGACTATTTGCCACCATACATGTGCAACATTATTGTGATCAACATGCCCTACTTTCTTATTACAAGATGTAGAGTACAAGCACACACATGTCAGACCATGAATATCTCTTTGTGTGGAAGCTACTCTATATTTCTAATTTTACAATTAAAATTTTATTTTTATATCTAACTAAGCGTGTACATTTTATAGTTAAAATTTTACTTCTTGTATAAATCAGTGTATATAGTGTCATGTCATTTTAAATAATCTATATACATTTAGATTTGTAACATTTAATTTAAAATTATAAAATTGATACATCTCAAATGGAGATGATCGTTTTCTTCAAATCTTTTGATTCAATTAGGCACTGTGTTCACCCGACTAGTCACACCGGCATATATTGTGGTGAGAGACGAGTTCCGAAGGCGAGTGAAGGTTGCAACCGTGACATCCCTAGGTGGCTTTGACACATGCTACTCAGTCCCAATTGTTGCACCCACGATAACATTCTTGTTCACAGGCATGAATGTGACACTGCCACCAGACAACCTACTTATCCACAGCACAGTAGGTAGCATCACATGCTTGGCAATGGCAGCGGCACCTGACAACGTGAACTCGGTGCTGAATGTGATAGCCAACATGCAGCAACAGAACCATCGGTTGCTTTTCGATGTACCCAATTCGAGGCTTGGAGTGGCCCGTGAGCTCTGCACCTAATTTTGTTGGCTTCTAATTATGAGTTAGCTAAGTCATGTAGTACTTACTCATGGTTGTGGTACATCATGCATGCTCTCATTTTGGTATTTTATTTTTTTACTTAGTGCTTTATGAAATTTTCCTTTGTGATGGGTAAGGTATTTTATCTTTTGGGGTATTTGGCTTTACTAAGGTTTATTGCTAACTGTTAAAAGGGTTGGAGTTGGACTAGTGTGTCACGGGTTTCTCTGTAGTGGTCTATGTCTTTATTTAAGTTGATGATTTACTTTAGTGGGTCGCACAAGGTCACGGGTTATTTGAACTTTGAAGTTTGAAGGCATCCAACACTTTTGCTGTCAAATTGTTTTTGCTTTCGCTATCAAAATGTCTCAAATAAATAAATAAGGGTATTTTTATTTTGTCAATTTGTGTTGGCTGGTGGATAAATTAGTTAATTAAATGTGGAAGCAGTGCAAGACCAAGAACAAGTAAATGTGACCTCAGCCTGCAGTGCAAATCCTCAGCCCAAGACAACATATAATACTCATTTTTATATATTTTCTAGAGAGAGTTTGTGTACTGATTTTGCGTTGCTGAAAATTTGCACAATATTTGTTTCAGACTAAATGGGGTAACACCATCAAATTAAAATGATTAATTGATCAATAAAGTGAAATCTATCATAAACTCATCAAATTAAAATGATTAATTGAACAATTAAGTGAAACCTAGCTTGAAATAGCTCTTGATCCTCATTTGCATTTGATATGACATAACCAAATTCTAAAAGGAAACATAACATAACATAACAAGTACATCATATTATTCTTTTTTTCTTTTCTTTTGTGTGTGTGTGTGTGAATTGTTTCATTTCCAGAGGAGAAAACAGAGATACAAGGAAACAAAATCAACATGACAAACAAGCAGCTATAAGCTACAAACCACAACTTACCAAAACAACCTACCTAGCTAGCTTATAGAACAACCTGAGGCTGGACAACTCTAACCACTCTAATTACATTTTGCATGAAAAAAATTGAAAGATGAATCCCCCATTGACTAGATAGGATACCGTTTTGAACAGAGTTCCTAATCTAATTGCAAGCTCCAGCCCTTGATCTTACATCATATTTGATCATTCTTACAATCTGCTCCTCTGTTCATACCTGGCCAGCTGGCCTATCATGAATTCTCACATTTCAATGCAATGCAAATATGATGAACTGTGGCTGCCCATGCTATTTTGATGAAAATAGTTTTGAAACTTCTTGTAAGGAATTGAGTACCCCATTGGATAATTTCATTACATCTTCTTATTTCCAACTTTACATAGCAATTTTTATTTATAAAAAAGGTGGTCATGACTATCCAAATGATGTCTGCAAAAAATGCATGAGCAATCATCCTTGTAGCCCCCCGTTGGAGCAACCTATGCATTATATTTAATATTCTTTTTTATTGCTAACCAAAAAGTTTTCCTCAAGCTGTTGTTAGCCACTTCAAAGCATCCTCTTGAACTGAGTTTACATGAAACAAGCCCTTATAAACCCTGACCAAATTCTTTTATCTCGTAGGAGTCCATTTCCAGTTCCCTTCTGGAAGGACACTACAAACTCTTGTTGGATTTGATTAAATTTTTTTTCATAAGACCATTAACCATAAGGCCCACCTAGCTGTATGAACCAAAACAAAACCCAAGCCAACACTAAATTAGTCAATAGGCACGTGCGAGGGTTGGTGGCAGCATACCCAACGGTTTCCTCCTCTTTTCTTGGAAATAGTTTACCTACAACTTGGTTTGGAGAAATCCTCCTCCAACCCACTACGTGTCAAGTAAATAGACCATCCACGTGTACTTTTAGTCACATGAAATTTTTAATGAGTCATGTGACTTTTTAAAATATACATGTGGATGACCTATTTGCTTGCCACGTAGTGAGTTGAAGGAGAATTCCTCCAAACCGGGTTGAAGGTAAACTCTGTCCAAAACATATTGGTCCGTGGTGATTTGCGGCATCAAAGAAATGAAAAATCCCTCCAATTCAACCAATAAAATCTTGCCACATAATACTAATTTACATGTCAGCTAAGTGAAATCGTAAAAACACAATTTTTGTATGATTTAGTGATACATTAATTAGTAAATTTTATGTAATAAAATCCATAATATTTCTAGCATCACTTTTTGAAACATTATAGTTTCAATCTGGGGATTATTCAAATTAAAAGCACAGATTGATTCAAGTCGGCTAAAATCATGAGTCTAGCTTTTCCTTATTATATGTCTATCGGTTTTCAATATAAGATTAGCAGTCCAAAGATGTAAAATGCACAACTCTCATGATAACTACATTCATTTCGAGCTAGAACACATAAAGAACACAACTTTTATTGTGTATTATAATTTTTCCTTTTAGATGCCTACCCTGCAATAGTTAGTATCAGATCCATACTATACTGTATCAAAAGTCCAACTCATTCTATCATATGCCTTATTATATCTATCTTTAAAGCTTCAAAGTTGAAACCCCTCTTAACATGGATGTATTTTCATGAATCTACTATCTACGCAATAATTGGTCACATTTTATCCAAGTGGCTTGTCTTATCAATCAAAGCCCAAAAAAAATCAAAGGGCAGATAGCATAAGTGCATAACAATTGGACGCCAATTGATGGGCCCTTTGTACTAAGGTTCCTGATCAACCTGGTCCAATCGGGTGGCTCGGTCCACTTTTCAAAATAGTGGAATTACCGAATCATGCTCATTTTGCACAGGGGATTTGCTTATTTACTGAAGTCATTAGTGGACAACCAATGAGTAAAGAGTAATGCTAGAGACAGCTTATTTTACAACTAAATGCTTACAAACTGATGTGGCATCTAAGGTGGAGGTTGTCATGTCATTAAAATAATAATGAATTAATGATGGCTAAATTTAAGTGTTATATTTTAATGACATGACAACCTCCACCTTGGATGCCACATCAGTTTGTAAGCATTTGGTTGTAAAATAAGTTGTATCTCTAGCATTACTCATGAGTAAAATTCCTTGGTCATTTCATTTTTACTAGTATATAATTAGGTGAAATTGTTGAAAAATATAATACCACATTTACTGAAAAATCCTCACCTTAATTTAAATAATAATTAAATATAAGTACTTGCTAATCGAAAACGATTATTGAATGTTTTGATTTTGCATAATGATTGATAAGAATACATACCAAATTAGAAGTTTTAACTTTTAACTAGCAGGTAGAACCCCAACAAGATTCATCTACTCATTATGTTAATTTATCTTCCAGAGGACATATAATGATGGTAGCCAACGGATGACCCATTACCATCCGGTTTGTTATTTTATAAGACCATGATAGATTTTCCCAACCCATTCACAAAACTCATGTAGCCATGTGTGATGTGTGGTGCTTCATCAACCATCCACATTACTATTTTAAATAAAAATTAATTAAACCTCCACTAACAAACCACATTGTTAATTTTTTTAAAATTTAATGAACCCTTGGCTATCTCGTTAGTCCACATAGTTCAATCATCACGATGTATACAAACTCCACAACTTTCAAATGTTGGTATTGGAAGTTATCAAGACTAGTGAAGAATTATTCTGAATTAGTAAATATAGTCCATCAATAAATTCAGTCATTTTGATTTTTGAGGTCTCTTAATGTGTAATTTATTAGAAAAGTCTATTTATGCCCATTTACCTACCCATCCCCACATCACACTTTGCTATTATATAAAACTGAACTTCCATTAATCATCCTCAATTTAATTATTATTATTATTTTTAAAAAAAGACCTCCACTGACGGTCTAATGAGTCATGATCCAACTCCAAGGGAGTGGCCCTTGCTTTGAAAATTTCGTTAGTCTATTTATGCCCATTTACCTACCCATTATTTCTTGGGGTTTGAAAATTTCCTCCTTATTCTTTATTGGGTTTTTGCTAACGAATTTTTTAAGGACACAAGTTAAGGAAGTAATAATTAATCCCTTAACTACTCACTTATATAGGAAATAGTAAAAGATATTAATACACTTTTAAAAATTGCATTAAAAAAAAAAAAAACACTTTTATTATTAAGCAAAAATTCCATCATAAAATTTTCCTCCTTTTTAACCTTTTTTTTTTTTTTGGGTATCTGGGCCAGCTTGCGCGCACCTCGACTAATCCCACGGAATTCATGCACCGCACCTTCGGAAGTTTCCCTACACAGATCAGAGTGAATCGCTGGCTTTTCACCGGAGGATGTGGCCCCAAGGAATAGTTTGCACCCAAGAGGTGTTGAACCTTGGACCTTGAAGGGAACATACCTTCAAGACCAAGGCCTTCACCACTTGGGTCAACCCTTTGGGGTTGAGAACAAAAGAATGGGGTGTAACACGAGCACTTCCCAGGAGGTCACCCATCCTAATACTACTCTCACCCAAATACACTTAACTTCGGAGTTTTGATGGGATCCGGTGCATTAGTGTTGGTATGATCGCACCCATTTACAAGACCGTGTGTAGCACTTCATCAATCATCTATGTTATTAAAACTAAATCTCCACTAAGAGCGGTACAACTTATAAGTCAATCCCATGATGGACTTTCCCAACCCATTTAGCACTTCTTCAATCATCCACGTTATTAAAACTGAACCTCCACTAAGAGCGGTACAAGTTATAAGTCAATCCCATGATGGACTTTCCCAACCCATTTAGCACTTCATCAATCATCCACTTGGTTATTTTATTAAGGCTAAATTATATTTTTGATCGAAAATTCACAAAGTTTGGTCCCTAAAAAATTTTCGTGCCAATTTGGTCAAAACTTTCTCAAAATGTGTCAATTTAGTCGTTCTTTCATATGAGAGATTGTGACCTTTTCGTACTGAAAATGATAAATGTGTTAACATATATTGATGTAGAAATGTATGGTCAGATGACATGTGACTTGAAATTTCATTAAAAACAAAATACACATACCAAGTCTAACTTTTTTTTTTTTTTTTTTGAAAATGAATGAAATGATCAAACATTTAAAGTTATGGCTAAATGGTTCCCCATAAAAAAAATTTCACTACAAATGTTAACAGGTCATTATTTTCTCGTACAAAAAGACCACAATGTTAAGATAGAAGGACCGCATTGATACATTTTATGAAAAATAAGGACTGAATTAGTGACATGAAAATTTTTCAATGACTATATTGAAACTTTATGAATTTTCCAGGAACCAAAAGTATAGTTTGGTCTTTTATTAAACCTGAAACTCTCCACTAATATATATATATATATATATATATATTTTAATTTTTAAAATTAAACCATTGACTATCTCCCTGATGTATACGAGAAAGTATATTGTGCATTCAATATATACATCATCTCTCTTACAATATATAGGATCCAGAACTGTGTGGGACTCACATATTATGAAAGAAATGATACATATGCTAAATACATGATCTAATTATTAGATGTATACAAACTCTGCAACCTTAGATGTTAGTATTGGAAATTACAGATTCGTTTGGTTGAGAGGATAGAAAAGTGAGAGGATAAAAAATATTAGGAGTTATGGAGTTCAATTGGGATTGACTGATCTTCTTTATGAAAAAGAATTATGGTTTAAATCCTTCCTTCCAATATTGAAATATAAAAATAAAAAATAAAATGTAGGAGTGATAGAAAATTGGAAGGATAGAAACTGTTTTAGTTTCCCTCATGCGTGTTTGGTAAAAAAGATGAAAAAGTGAAAGAATAATTAGATAGTTGTCACTAAGTGCCTTGGGCCATGGCAGAATACATCAACATGTTGCTATTGAATACTTTGCTATTATATAAAAACTGAACTTCCACTAATCATCCGTTATTTAATTAATTAATTTTTTATTTTGAAAAAAAGACCTCCACTGACGGTCTCATGGGCCAACTCCACTGGCTTTGAAATTTTCGTTAGTCTATATATGCCCATTTACCTACCCATTATTCCTTGGGGTTTGAAAATTTCCTCCTCATTCTTTATTGGCTTTTTGCTAACCGAATTTTTGAAGGACACAAGTTAAGGGAATAATAATTAAACCCTTAACTATTCACGTATATAGGAAATAGTAAAAGATATTAATACTCTTTTAAAAATTGCATTGAATAAAAAAACTTTTATAATTAGACAAAAATTCCCTCATAAAATTTTCCTTCTTTTTAACCCATTAGCCTCTACACATTCTCACCTTTGTTACCAATAATTCAATTGTGTTTAGTACTTGACAGCTATCTTCATTTTGTTACTTTCTTTGCAAGGTCTTTCTACTTTTGTAAGGTACCAAAAAAAAAAAAAAAAATCACCCTTTTTTTTTTTTTTTTTTCAACAAATAAAAAACTTCAAATAAATAATAAAAAAATATGATCTATTCTATTAAATTAAAAAAAATAAACACTACATAGTTACGGTCAGTAGACAGTCTAGTATATAGGGAGGTTTTAGTTGTTAATATTTGTTAATACCAAATGGATGTTAGAATTTTTATGAAAAATTTTTGGTTCATGCACCAGCCCCCACCCATTTAAAATCTTGACTATGTCCCTGCACTCAGTTCAAAGCTTAATGCAATATTACCCCAGTAATTGTGAAAAGTCTTATATTATTAAACTTATTGAATAAGAGCACTCAAAAATCAAAATAAATGTTTGAAAAAAGTTAGAAAAGGAGGCAAAATTTGTAAAAAAAAAAAAAAAAAGCCCTTCACTTTCGATCATTTTGGACTAAGATAAGTAGGTAAGGTTTTTGTTTTACTTTATGTTATTTATTTATTTTGTGTGCAGAAGAAAAGACAGAGCTAGGGTTTTCTTAGATGGTAATCTAGTACCTTTGCAGCCTTTGCCCTTGAAAAAATGAAAACATTAGAAATGGAGCCCTATCTAGTAACAAAAAAAAAAAAAAAAAGCCCTTCACTTTCATTTTGGACTTAGATAAGTAGGTAAGATTTTTGTTTTATTTTGTGTTATTTATTTATTTCATGTGCAGAAGAAAAGATGGAGCTAGGTTTTCTTAGATGAGAGTATGGTGCCTTTGCAGCCTTTGCCATCGAAAAAATGAAAACAAAAAGGTTTTTACTATAGATTTTTATTTTTGACCATTATTTTCTGTTTCAATTTTATTTCTATATATATCTGAGGAGATTAAGATTTTTTTTGTCAGTTGGCGATTTAGTATAGAATTTTTTGGAATAGTTGGTTCTTAAATTATTATTTTTTATTGATATTTTTCTCTTTCGTATTGTTATATAGTATATGTTTAGCTATGATTATTTCCTTCAAGACTGTTGCTTTGCTTAAGTTTTTGTGCTTGGTTTTTGTATGGAAGTTATAAGTTATGAATTGTTTTTAAATTTGAGTTATTATAAAGGTGACGTGGCCATTGACCATTACATCATTTGATTAGCTAAGCAAAAAAAAAAAACATACAGTCTTTAATTACAATTTAATTCCCCAAATGCTTGTGGGTCCGCACCACATACTCAAAGTTGGTTCCTCTTATAAATGTGCTTTTCCTTGAGCGTTAAGCAGCGAAATCAAACCCAGACCAGTTTTGTTTGGAAAAACCAACACCCACTCATACCAACTGCGACTTTGCATGGGGATTTCCCTGTTGAGTTCAGCTCCACCATCCTCACGGACCTCATCCTTTTGCATGTGTACCTTTATTCTTTTCTGGTGGTGTGGCTTGTTAGTCACTTCCGTGGTTAGCGGTAATAATGAGACTGACCGGGTGGCGTTGCTTGAGTTCAAAGCCAAGATCACTCTTGACCCTTTCGGGGTTATGACATCTTGGAATGACAGCATCCACTTTTGCCAATGGCGAGGGATTACTTGTGGTCGTCGACATAAGAGGGTCACCGTGTTGGACCTCCGATCTCTCAAACTGGTAGGCTCTATATCACCATATGTTGGAAATTTAAGTTTTTTGAGGAATCTAACTCTCCCAAATAACACCTTTCATAATGAAATCCCTCAAGAAATTGGCCGTTTACGCAGATTGCGAGTCTTGCGATTGGAAAATAACACACTTGGTGGCAAAATTCCTAGCAATTTATCCGCTTGCACCAACCTCGAAGTCCTTCTTTTCCGTAACAACTATTTGACTGGAGAAATTCCTAAAACGCTTCGCACTTTGTCAAAACTCCGAATCTTTTATATTCTCAAGAATAATTTGATAGGAAGTATCCCACCTTTTTTTGGAAACCTCTCATTTCTAGAATGGTTTATTGTAGCTGAAAATAACATAGGTGGGATTATCCCTGATTCTTTTGGCCAATTGACCAAACTTTCATATTTTTATGTGGGTGCAAATAGGTTGTCCGGTACAATTCCTCCTTCAATCTTCAATCTATCTCTATTGGAAGAATTTGATGTAGGATTTAACCAAATCAAAGGGCGTCTTCCGTCAGACATAGGTATCACTCTACCCAATATCAAAGGTTTAAGCCTTTCCAAAAACCAATTTACTGGATCTATCCCTGTTTCCATATCTAATGCCTCAAATTTGTATTTACTTCAATTGGACAAAAATAACCTAACCGGAAAAGTTCCTTCTTTGGAGAAGCTAAATAGAATGAGGATTTTCTTTATTTACTCTAACAATCTTGGAAATGGAGGGGAAAATGACTTCAGTTTTCTCTGTTCTTTGACAAATTCCACCTATCTGGATGCATTGGATATAAGTTTTAATAACTTTGGGGGAGAGTTGCCCAAGTGCATTGGCAATTTCTCAACTACTCTTAGAGATTTGATGCTACATAATAATAAAATATTTGGAAACATTCCTAATGGGATAGGAAATCTGATCAACCTGCGGAGACTCGAGATGTGGCGAAACAAATTATCAGGTAATATTCCCTTTGAAATTGGAAAGCTTCCGAAGTTACAATTTTTGGCATTAAATACAAACGATTTCTATGGGAACATTCCATCCTCTATTGGAAATTTAACAGTCTTGATAGACTTGTATTTATACAAGAATAATCTTCAAGGCAACATCCTAAGTCTAAGCAAGTGCCAAAATTTGATAATCTTGAATCTTGAAAATAACAATCTCAGTGGTTTGATATCCTCGCAAATTATTGGTCTCTCATGCTCACCAATTTTATTATATTTGTCTGCCAACCAATTTACTGGTGTCCTTCCCATGGAAATAGGAAATTTTATAAATCTAGAATATTTGGATATTTCTGAAAACATGTTGTTTGGTAGAATTCCAGCAAGCCTTGCTAGCTGCGTAATGCTGGAATATCTAGCCATGGGAAGAAACCTCTTACAGGGGATCATTCCTCCATCTTTGGAATCATTAAGAGGTCTTCAATATCTAGATCTTTCTGACAATAATTTGTCTAGCCAAATTCCAAAATTTTTGGAGCAATTTGTCTTCTTGCAATTTTTGAATCTGTCTTACAACCATTTTGAGGGTGAGGTACCAACAGAAAGAGTTTTCAAGAACACGAGTAGAACTCTGATTATGGCAAATGGTGAGCTATGTGGGGGCATACCTAAGTTTCAGCTTCCTAAATGTAAATACGAAAAATCCAAGAAGAGGAAGTTGACTCTTAACTTGAAGTTAATAATCTCCATCTTTTTTGGACTTCTTGGAGTAACTTTGGTTTTTTCAATTCTACTTCTTTTTTCTTTAAGAAAGAAAAGAAAAGAAAATACTTCAAGTGACTCAGGAAATTTGCTTTTGAATCTATCTTACCAAAGTCTCCTAAATGCAACCCAAGGGTTCTCTTCCACCAATTTAATTGGTGCGGGTAGCTTTGGGTCCGTGTATAAAGGAATTCTTGATCAAGGTAGACATACAGTTGCTATCAAGGTGCTCAACCTTTCGCGTCATGGAGCTTCCAAAAGTTTCAAAACAGAGTGTGAGGCACTACGAAACATTAGACATCAGAATCTTGTAAAGGTCCTCACATCATGTTCTGGTATTGACTATCAAGGGCATGATTTTAAGGCTTTGGTAATGGAGTTCATGGGAAATGGAAGCTTAGATGAATGGTTGCATCTAACTCCAAGAATAAATGAGACTCTTGAGGAACAAAGGAGTTTGAGTCTTCTTCAAAGAGTGAATATTGCCATTGATGTTGCTAATGCATTGGATTATCTTCATCATCAGTGCCACACACCAATCGTTCACTGTGACCTCAAGCCTAGCAATGTTCTTCTTGATGATGAAATGATCGGACATGTAGGTGACTTTGGCTTGGCAAGATTCCTTTTTTATGCTACCCAAGATTCTTCTATTAATCAATCAAGCTCCATCGAAGTCAGAGGAACAGTTGGTTATACTCCTCCAGGTGAATATTATTATTATTTTTTAAATTTAATTGTTTTCCTTTACCCATAGTCTTGTACTATACTTCAAAGCTTGAAAGGACACTTTTAACAAGTATGTACTATAACTAGAAGATAGAATGTTATATAACAAAATTTTCCACTTATCTTAATTCTTTTCCTTGTATGTGCCATTAAAAAAGCTCTTTTAATAGCAATAGGTTATATATCTTTTTCCTTCTTTATTTAATACAAAACTATGTTCACATTACAAATATATTATGTGTAATTGCAGAGTATGGTGTGGGAAATGAGGTGTCAACATATGGTGATGTCTATAGTTATGGCATATTATTGTTAGAGATGTTCACAGGAAAAAGACCTATTGATAACATTTTTCAAGAGAGCTTAAACCTTCATGAGTTTGTTAAAGCAGCTTTGTCAAAACGAATAATTAACATTATAAATCCTATCCTTCTTTGGGAAATAGAAGAAGGGGAGACAAGAATGAATAACATTACCCGCAATGAGAGTCAAAATGGAAGTCCAAAAAGTAAAGAATGCTTAATTTTGATACTTGAAATTGGAGTTGCTTGTTCGGTCGAATTTCCAAGAGAAAGGATGAATATGAGTTCTGTTATAATTGAGCTACTTTCAATTCGACAAAAACTTCTTGGAACAAATTTACGCAGACAAAGGCTTCAAGTCACAGGTAAATTTTGTTTGTCTTGGTAGTTGTTATAATTTGGTAGCACCCCACACCACGTGATCTAATTTTATAAGGCCATTCCAAATGTTTTAAGGGAAGAATGAGACATTCATATAGCGACTAGAAATCAATTGCCTTTATATTAGTATTTTTTTTATTCAAGCAAAGCTTAAAGATTGGTGACACTTGAAATTTGATAAGCCCAGTTACTCTTCTATAATACCTAAAGGCATGATATGCCACTGAATCTTTTTTCTATTTGGTGAATTCTGTCATTGATGTGATTTACAAGAAATTGGATTACATCTTATTACTCTATATATAGAGGTCTCTATCGATGACATATATAAGATCAAATTATTGCCTGACATGGCCATTTGAAGGCTACAAAGTTAAAGTTAACGAATTTGTTAGAGAAGTTTGCTGGTTTAGAATTTTAAATAAAATCTATGTAAATGGGTACCAATGCCACAAATATTGAATGAGTTGGGATTTGTCAATTCCGCAAATGGTCATTCTTGCCTCATGAATTTTCTTGATAGTAAAACATAATTGAATGTTTAATTTTCAAATTAAGTTATTGATAATGAATATCTATTGAACTCTTTTTTCTTTAGGGAAAACGTCATTTAGCATGCTGTCATTTTCTGAAATCCGAAGCTTATTATTTTAATATATTGAAATTATCTTCCTTCTCCAAAGGTGCACAAGGATGATGACTTATAATGAAGGTTGCCATAGTGATTTCTAAGTTATGAACTTATGATGTATAATATTGGAGCAAATAATCAATCTTGTAGCTTCCCTATGTATTTTTTTTTTCCCTGTATCAAGTATGTAAACTTCATTATTAATTAGGTTTGTGTTTTAATGTACTATTGAATAAAATTTTAGCCAAAGCTATGCAGAGTAAAAAACCCTACAGATTTTACATGCTCAAGAAATTTTAAAGCTGATATATGCAGGCTAAATTTTTGCATGGAATCAAGAAGTACCCTATAGAATTGATTTTTCATGCACCCCCTGCTATATTCCTTACGCACTTCTATTATATTCCTAACCAGTTAGTAAAGCTTAAAAATAACCCAAGTATCTTATATTGTGAGAATATTGATTAATGGACCACAAATATTTTAATCCCTGATTGCAACTCTTATGATGGATAATCGGTTTGGGATTTTAAATAAAGAAAACCTTGAAATTTTATTAAATAAAAGGATTAGCACAATTAAAAAAAAAAAAAAAAAATCAATTATATGGCATTTGACCCTTGTTACAATCTAGAAGAAATGAAAATTATAAGATATAATTCCAAACACAACCCTATCTACCTTCTTCGATTTTGGTTCAAAATTTAAGTTAAGAAATGGGAATGTGCTAGATGCCCTCCACACTGGATTAGAAAACTGGCCTATTGGCTTCCAATAGTCAATACTAAATCTACTTTAGAATTACTTTGTGAACTTTAACCCCTCAGGTGCAATTGAAAATAATATTAGTGATATTCTCCCTTTTTTATTATGTGATATTTATGAAATCCAATAATTCCAGCTAGACCGAACCATTTCTATAAAAGGAAAAAAGAAATAATATTAGTGAATTTTAATCTATAAAAGTGTAATTCCAATTAATTCTGGCGAGTTTCAATCGTTGAAGGTTTTATTCAAACTAATTTTGATAAGTTTTGATAATTCAAGGTGTAATTCAAATTAAATTTAGTAAATTTAGCCGTTCAAGATGTAATTTGACTTACTTTTATAAATTTTGAGTAATTTTCTCTCTCTTGTTCCCCTTTCTTTTTGTGCACGTGAGCTTTTCGGTCATTTTTTCTTTTATATTGGGTTCATGTGAATTGGTCCAAGTGTCTTGGGTTTGTGTAGTTGCCATATTGATTCGGCCCAATCATTTTCGACACATGGCAGTTTTCAACTAGGCTCATTTTGGATTGGGCCTACTCTTATTTAAACAAAAGTTAAATGTTTTTAGGCATAAGCTTGTTTTATTTAAAGCTAAAACTTAAGTACAGTTCCTTAGGTCGAGTACATTAAGTTCCTAGTTGAATTCAAATACATTGAATTTAAATATTCTTGGAAAAGATAACATTGTTTGTATTTCATTGGTTAATGCAACCATGTGTTTGAATTCAATTAGGAAACCTAATGTACCTAATCTAAGGAACTGTACCTAAGTTTTACCTTTTATTTAATATATTTTTTTATTGCTAACCAAAACATAGATGAGTGCTTGGTAATATGAATATCTTCTGAAAACTACATTAGCCTATTAGCAAAAAAAGAAAAAGAAAACTACATTAGCCTCCACCAATCCTTTGCTGAATGCTTAGCCCTTAGTTCCATCCAAGCTGAGCTGCATGAAAAAAATATCCTCAAGCTACTGACAGCCACTTCAAAGCATCCTGGCCAGATTCTTTTATCTTGTAGGAGTCCATTTCCAGTTCCCTTCAGGAAGTTCACTAGAAACTCTTCTTGGATATGGTCTAAATTATTTTAACCATAAGGCCCAACTAGTTGTATGAACTAAAATAAAGCCCAAGTCCACACCAAACAAGTCGATTTGCATGTGGGAGGATTAGTGGCAGCAAACCACCCCAATTTCCTCCTCTTTCCTTGATAACAGATTGGTCCCTGCATCAAGGAGATGAAAAATCCCTCCAATTCAAGAAATTATTCGATCCTCTCGGAGGACCATGTTAGCTATGCCAGTGATCCTCCTTTTCAATAAAACCTCGCCACATAATACTAATTTACAAGTCAGCTAAGTGAGATCGAATTTTTTTTTTATATATATTTGCTATGATCAAGTTACACTTACATCATTTAATAAGTTTTCATTGGATTAATATTTTGAAAATCTCATGGTTAGATTTTATGTTCTCTTATTCTTAATAAGCGTGCCAAATTTCATATGAACTAGTCGCAAACCCGTGCGATGCACGGAAAAATTACTTAAAATAAAATTTAAAAAATTATTGGTCTAAATATGATTTTTTCTGTTTTTTATATTTTGTCTAAAATATGAAAATTAACAATTATTAAAAGAAATTTATTATTATCATTGTGTTTATAAATAAAATATATTATAGTATTAATTATTTATTATGATTGTATTTATATATATGAAACAATATATTATTTCTATTAAAGAAAATATAATGTGTCAAGATTCTAATATGATTGTGTTTATATATATGGAATAATATATTATTTTTATTAAAGAAAATATAATGTGTCAAGATTCTAATGAGATGTTTAATTATAGAATAAAATTTCAATTCAATTAAAATATATATATTAAAATAATGAGGTGTAAAATTGTACGACCAGCTTATGTAGCGCAATATTACGAGGTCAACCAAAAGTAAAAAAAAAAGTTTCGGTTTTACATTATAATATAGATTAGATGTTATTTACTATCCAACTCACAAACTCAATTTTATGTATAATTTTAAGGTACAGAAAAGATTAAAATTTACATTTTTGACAATTTTGATATTTTGGAAGAGAGTAAATCAGTAAATTCCATCACTAAAAAAAGAAATTTAACTGTATGCCATCACTAGATATGTCAAAATTCTGCACTCGTGTGATAGACTAGCGCAAGCCAACCAATCCTGACTAGTCTCCCTACGTCCCTAACATTGTTTCAAGCCATTTCAAGTCTACGTTGATGGCTAAGCAAAGAAAAATGACGGGACCACGAAGACCTGTCCATCTCGATGTTGCACTGGCATAACAACTCCTGCTTTCAACAATAATAAGTTTTTTTTTTTGCTAAAATCAACAATAATAAGTTGGTCCCAGTGCATTAGTATATGAGGGATTCACTTGATAGCAAATTGCTCAGGTAGGTCCATTTTATTTTTTATTTTTTAATATGTTTCGTGCCAAGTTTGAATATATTATGGGAATGTATGATATAATCACGTACAATAAAGCATGATAAATCGTAAAGAGAACGAATTGTGTCAATAATTAAAGAACTAGAATCCATTAGTGAAAAGAAACTATCAAACAGATAAATATTATTGACAACTGAATTATAATATTGAGTCTGTTATAACCAGTTTTTATACTGTTTATGTAAACCCTAATCGACTTAAAACATGAAATTAAGAAAAAGAACAATAAAATACTAAAATTGTGAAATAAATTAAAACACTTCAGAACAGCATCTTTTGCGGTTTTCCAAAAATATCTTGTAGTCCTATAACTCCTCATGGATCAAAAGTTGCAACCCATTTAGGGTAGTAGTAAAATCAGGGACGTTTGGAAGCCCATTTAATCTTTTGCTGCTCAAATTGCTCCATAAACTCTTCTACTAACTGTCTTGCGTTATGCAACCTTAAAAAAGATGACCAAAGGTGTTAATGGTTTCCTAGAAATTAAACTAGATAACACTTCCTTAAGTGCCTTTATTGCATGCCTAGAGCCATTTTGGAAATGGGAAAAGCTAATCTAATGTGGTGTTAAGAGGCATTATATGTTACTCGTAAAAAAAAAAAAAAAAAAAAAAAAAGGCATGATATGTTGGAGGAGATAACACATTGGGGAAGAGTCAAGTTGAGAACTTAATATAACATATTTTTGGTCCTAATATTCTCGGGGTGTTTTCATTTTGGTTCTTGTGTTTTGAAAAATTTCATTTTGGTTCTTGAGTTTTCAACCCGTTTTCATTTTGGTCTTTACCATCATCTCATTGATGAAAATTGCTTACATGACAAACGAAATGCTGACATGGCAAACTTCAAACACAAGGACCAAAATAAAAACACTCTCAAAATATAAGGATCAAAAATGTATTTTTCCTTTATAAAATATACAAGATCTACCTTTCCATTCAGCAAAACAAGCCTTTGCTTAAGGCCTCAACTAATAAAAAAAAATCCACATAAATAAAGGCCCCACACTTGAGAAAAAACAAAAACTTGAAAACCACCATAGCTCTAGCCAATAAGAAGATTCCATGAACAATAGATATTAAATATATAATAAATAAAGTGGGAACACTTGGGGCATTGTCCATTTGCCCCCAACTTCTCATCTCATCTCAATCTCACATCTCTCTCTCTTTTTCTCCTACTCACTCTGTCAATCTCATCTCATCTCACTCTCATTCTCTCAAGCCCCATTTATATATTTCGGTTTGGGCCCCAATATGATTGTCTCGACACTGAACATATAGGGATACTACTTAACCTTCAAAACTTAAACCTATTGGTTTGGCCTCAATTATCTATATATATATTAAAGCAGAAGCCATTGCCATATCTCTGCCATTTGGCATGTATGGCAATGCCTTCTACTTGACACATGTCATATTGGTTGGACAAATAAAATCATGTGGCAGAATTTTATAGGTCAAGTAATTGTCACCTATCAATATTCTATAATTATTACGAAATACTTTATGACAATTACTTTACTAATAAATTAGAAAGAAAACAGTTATAGAAAGAATAAATTAGCCTAATTAAACTATACCTAAATAAGTGGAGCTACTTATAGAATGAATTTGCCTCATTTATTTTTAACTAAACCTATGTGACTATATAGATCAAGATCCTCTAGAGTTCTTAGGGAACTCTACCATATAGATTTCTCTTAATCCTAGCCTTCCATTTAAAATAAATGGTTTAGATTAATGCCAACTTAGCATTCCACTAACTAAACCCTAAAAAATAAGCTGAAACAAAACAACTAACGTTAACGTTAACGTTTAGAAGAAAAAAG